>JAFEMH010004231.1:0-220539 GCA_022495995.1 Adenophora triphylla var. japonica
ACGTTTTGGTCGAGGCGAGACCCTAATGATAGGCTACCTACGTATCCCTAGTGGGAATCAAGCCCTTTCGTAGTTCGAGTACTACTCGAGATTCCGTTGGCTTTTGGGATTCCGTTAACTTTCTTTGGGGATTTCGTTAGCCTTTCTTTGAGGAAAATCGAGACGTACTCGTGCAGGAAATCGATCTTACGTTTGGCTTAGGGATGATTTTTGATGAAAGATACGGGATCCGTTATCTTTCTCGGGGCACTCGGTCTTACGTTTGGCTAGCAGGGAAGATTTTGATGAAAGATACGGGATCTCGTTATCTTTCTCGGGGCACTCGGTCTTACGTTTGGCTAGGGAAATTTTGATGAAAGATACGGGATCTCGTTATCTTTCTCGGGGCACTTTCGGTCTTACGTTTGGCTATAGGGGTAATTTTGATGAAAGATACGGGATCTCGTTATCTTTCTCGGGGCACTCGGTCTTACGTTTGGCTAGGGGTAATTTTGATGAAGATACGGGATCTCGTTATCTTTCTCGGGGCACTCGGTCTTACGTTTGGCTAGGGGTAATTTTGATGAAAGATACGGGATCTCGTTATCTTTCTCGGGGCACTCGGTCTTACGTTTGACTAGGGGTGATTTTGATGAAAGATACGGGATCTCGTTATCTTTCTCGGGGCACTCGGTCTTACGTTTGGTGAGGGGTAATTTTCTTGAAAGAGGGGTTAACTTTTGGTTAACACGTTTGTCAAGTTGGGGAATTACGAGAGTCACGAAATTTTAAGGGGCAAAAGGGTCATTTTGACCCTTGCAATCCCTATCCTTGCGGATAGGAATGAAAACCCGAGGGTATTAATTAGGACGACGCCCTTCTCCTTCTTCCCCATTCTTTTGAATTTACGAGAGAGAGAGAGAGAGGGAAACCATTGTTGGCCAAGAAAAGCTTCGAAAATCTTCCGATTTCTTTGATTTTGAGCAATGGAACACGGGGAAGGCGCTTTTCAAGGCCGGGGACGTGGCCCGATCGCGGAGAGGCGGTGGAGCTCGTCAGGATGAGGAGGCATTACAATCTTTCGCAATCGGTTGAGGAGGAGCATTACCCCGATGCTTGGCAACATTGGGCTTCGGATCCGCATCTCCGAACGGTATACTTTGAAACCCTTTGATCCCTTTGTTGATTTCTTGTTTGAAAAATTTTTTTTTTTTGGGTGATTTTTGAATTTTTTTTTTTTGAAAATTCGAATGATTGATGTTCTTGGCTTTGAATCTTGATTTTGATGCTTTGCATGTTGTAATGAGTATATGAGTAACCCAAAATGTGCACTTTGCTTGGGAAAAAGAATTGGCATTTTGCCACATTTTTATTTTCAAAATTCGAAGAATTGTGATTTTTTTTAAATTCGATGATATTGCATGTTGCAATGTGTTTGATGATGATGATTTTTTTTTGAAATTGAATTTTGATATTGATGAATGATGATGCATGCATTTTGTTTTGGAAAGAATGGGCATTTTGCCAATATGAGATGTATGTATGTTTAGGATTTTTTTGAAAAGTGGGGCATTTTTTCCTCCGTTGCATGTAAGATGGATGATATGCATGTATGCATGAATTTTATGCATGTGAAAATGGGACGGAGTTTTACTTAGTAGGAATGCATCTCTTTTTTTTGATGAATGCATGTTGGGACTTCTTTGCTTGTTTTCTTTCATGCGAGAAAAATGGGGCTATGCTCATTGTATCTTTGTTATCTTTGTCGAATTTTCTTTTTTTTTTTTTATTGTAAATGCTCTCTCTTTTTTTGAATGCAATCTTTTTGACACTTTTCTCTTTTTTTTTTTTTTTTTTTTTTACGGGCGGAAACCGTTTTGTGACGGAGCGGTGAACAAGATGAAGACTCGAGGATCGGTGGAGTACGTGATTGACTTGTGGGGACCGGCTTCCAGGATGCGGGCGAGGAGCGATGATGAGTCCTAGGACGAGTTGTTGTCGAGACGGGGCTGCGAGTTCGTCGAGTGCTTGAGGGGCTGGTCAAGTTCCCTAAAAGCGAGCTTGATGTTTGCTTTGGCGCGGCCTGGTGGGACGCGACCCGCACCTTCCACTTCTTACGAGGCGAGGCTACGGTTACGCCTCCCGACTTCTTTACTTGATCACGGGCTGTCCTTTAATGGGCCAACGGCATTGAGTGGCGAGATTGCGGCTACGGCGATGTCTTGTCTGCGAGGCTCTTCACGGGATTTCCCCCTATTCCCGAAAAGGGGATGGGGATGGAGTATGCCAGCGTGGTGCAGCGAAAGATTGTGGAGACCATAGCGAGCTATGAGGCGGGGGATGAGAGGATAGCGCCGAAGCGGTGCTAGGGCCTTCTTGTGGTTTGCTTTCTCGAGCACGCTCTTTGGACATCTTGAGGGACGGCGGTCTTTGCCTTCTTTGAGGTCCTTGGAGGACATGGAGACGGCGGAGATGTCTCGTGGGGAGAGGCCGAGTGGCGAGGCTTTATTTTGCTCTTGATAGGTACAGGCCAGGAAGAGCTGTGAGCTCCTTGTCTTGCTTGAGTTTGCCACTGGAGGTATAAGCTCTCTTTTTGCTTTCCCTCTCTTCTTTTGAGCACGCACTTTTCTTTTGCCTTTGGATTGATTGGATTTTTACCTTTCGCGGTATGGGCGTTGGAGTTCTTCCACGTCACGGTGTGGCGGCGGCCCGGCGGAGTACGTCGGGGCGTATCAGGCCATGCGGTCTTGGTCCCAAGCATGCTCGGGAGAAGATAAGCTCCGGGGCGTACGACTCTCGGGTGCGCGGATTGCCTTCCTTTGACGGAGGCCGAGACGGATGAGGGGATGATATTCTTCCCACAGGATCGCTTTGAGGTGGCGCGGTGAAGGCGTGCGAGATATGGGCCGGTGCGGCGGAGGATTTTGAGGGTCGACTTGCGATGCATATTATGCAGGAGAGAGGGTGACGCGCCGGCATGGCGTGAACTCGCCTTTGAGGACACCGGTGGAGCCTCCCGCCGATATGATGCACCCGAGCGATCGGTCCGTGACTGGGATGATTACAGGCGGCCGGCCACTTCTCGGACTTCGTGGCGATTGAGCCGTATGCGACATTCGTCTTGAGGAGGCGAGGATGCCTCGAGGTTCTGGATAGGGAGGGGCTTGGGATCCCGCGGTACCCTCGGACGGACTTTTCCTATATCCGGGATGGGGTCCGATTGAGGGTGCGAGATCCCTCGGCCCGAAGCCGGCTTCCACGAGCTTTAGGCCTCGTCGGGTATGAAGAGTATGGCTTCACCTTTTCCCCTTCTTTTCTTTTCCTTTGTTTCATCATCTTTAGCATCACCTCTTTTTTTTGACGCTTTTGCTTTTGTGCGGTTTTCGGAGGTGGTCGTCGAGAAAGGCGACGAAGCAAGTGATCGAGGCTAAGAGATTCATCGGGAGGATGGTCGCTTGCGGGGCTCCTCGAGGCTAGAGCGAGGCGACCACGGCCGGCGCTGTCGGGCACGGGAGGCTTCCCCTATTCGCTCGGAGACTTCTTCGAGACTCCTTTGTCTCCTCTCCTTGATCCCTGGCAGTGTTGCGCCTTCGGATCACGTCATTCTCGAGGATCCCACACGGGCGGGGGACACGTTTGGCGGCATGGCGGGTCGTCTTCGTACGTGCGGGAGTCAGACGCCTTCACCTTCGGATACGATTTTTCGCGAGATCTCGGCTTGCCCTATCGGAGCGTGCCGGTTGGTCTGACGAGCCTCTCTGCAGACGAGGACGATGATTACGAGCCTGAGATTTTCGGGGCTCTTTTGAGGAGGAGCGGGCCCGAAGTCATGAAGGGGAAGAAGCGCAGAGCTAAAGGATGCGATTGGAGACTCCGAGGCGATTGATTTTTTTGAGATTAATTTTTTTGAGATTGTATTTATTTAGACTGAGTTTATTTTATGCACATTTTTTTGCTTTTTTCTTTTTTTTTTTTGGAATACGATAATTTAGGATTATTGTTACATTTACCTTTTGTTTTTTTTTTTTTTATGTACACTCTCTTTTTTTTTGGAATGTAATAATTTAGGATTTTATTTTTTATGAATGCAATGCAATATGAATGCGGTGTTGCATGAGCCTTGGTTTTTTGCAAGGGTGTTTGGTATATGGGTGGTTTGGGGAGGGTTTTTTTTTTTGCACGGGTTTCGAGCAAGCGGGACGAATATTCCTCTTTTGGTGTAGCGGCTTGGTGTTGCGAGATTTTTTTTGGCAAACTCATCCGCGCGGATAGGGCGAATCGACCATTGTCCTTTAATTTTGGTTCGAGACCTGGTCTTGCTTTATTTCAAATTCAAATATCCTCTTCAACCTCCGGTCCAAACGGCCATTTTCGGGAGAAAGAGAAAAACCATGGAAATGGCCAAAAATTCTCCAAAATTGTCAAAAAGAAAGGCAAATGTTGTTCTTTGAAAAGTTCAAGGAGTGGTGTAGGGAGATCATGCACGAGAGAAGATCATTCTTTGAAGAAAGGTACAAGGTACGATGCTTGTGGTCTCTCGAAAGAATTGGTTCGGATTATGACCTCTTAAGAGCTTCTTCTTCGTTTTGGGATACTAGAAGGCATGTCTTTTGCCTTTCCTTCAACGAGATTGTTCCATTGTGGAAGAATTTCGGGCCTTGCTTGGAGGTCGGAGGTGGAAGAGATAGCGGTCCCTTTGCCGGAGGGGCTTCTTTTGTTGACGGTGTGCGTCCTCCTTCATCTTTCCCGGAGGAAAGCGCAAGGTATGATCCGCGGTCCGTCATTTCGATATTTCCGGTCTTCCCGACAGATTTAGGGGCCTAGGCTTGGTGGATGATGCCTATTGGGATGCCTTTGCACTTTGTATGTTTGGCACCTGTTCATGGTCTATTCCTTTGGGATGCGCCATCGGTCTCTGTTGGATGTTGTCGTTGGCTGTCGCACAGGCGAGAGATGTCGTTCACTTTGATTCTTGGGGAGACTTTTCATGCTCTCGACAGTTAGCTACCGGACGGCGGTATATGCGCGGGGGCGGCCCGTTCCTCTTGACCACAGTGGGCGATGGAGCGTTTGGGGGTTCTTCGGGAAACCTCGATATGATCGGAGCCTTGGACTTTTGCCGGGAGAGGTGTTGATGTAGATTTTGATGATCGGGGCTCGTGGGAGCGTTGGATGGCGGGTCGCCCGGGCGAAGATATCGAGATGGTTGGTGCCTCGTTGGCGGGTGGAGACTCGCGAGTGCTTCGGGGCGGGTCCCATGTGGTTATGCTTAGGGGCTTTCTCGGTCCGGTTTCTACATTAGGCTCACGGTCACAGAGGCAGTTTGGCTTGGAAGCGAGGTTCCTTTGGAGGGCTTTGATGATGTAGCCACCGGGGTGGTGGCTCCTGTTTCCATGGATGATCCCTCGGTGTTTCCATTTCTTTCCCGAGCATGGAGGTATGATGCCTTTCCTCCTCGGGTCATTCTCGAGCGTCAGAGGCCGGTGTTCTTGACCACTTGGTACTGGATTGGTACGAGAGGCATGCAGGAGGGACTCGGGTGGCTATTTTGAGGCGGCGTGAGGCCATTATGGGTGCGGAGGACTGGCTGTTTACGAGAGGAGGAGGGCCGAGGCGAGGCCAATCCTCATGACGGGAGCGGAGACGGCGCGGCGATTATGAGGCTTACGTCAAGAGACGGGAGAGGAGGGCTCCTATGTTACCGGCTAGGTTACGGGGAGATGAGGGATGAGCTAGGGCTACTAAGGCCACGACGGAGGCCGGTTTGATAGACCTGTTCCTATACGAGCTTGGTAGGAGGAATACCGACATTTTCCGGTTCGAGAAGAAAGACTCGGAGGGGAAGAAGAAGGGAGAGGCCGGATGCAGTGGCTTGGAGTGACTACGAGGTTTCCAAGTATCCCTTTCTTGCCATGACGAGACACATTAGTTTGATTATGTATCTTAGTTTTCTTTTAGCGAGGTTGCCGGTTGTAGGAATGAATCGGGCTTAGACTCATCAAAGAGCTTTTAACTTGTAATGAATATTTGAATTGCTTTAGAGTTTTTCGAGACGCTTTCATGGTCGATCAATTGTATTGATGCCAAAGTATGGCTTTTATTTGTGCTTTAGACCGAACCGTTTCCATTTGCCCTACGTTCCCCTCATTTTGAGGAGCTCGAGGTCTTCGTAGTTCAACCTGGTGAACTCTCTTTTTTTGTTTTGTTTTTTTGTTTTTTTTTTTTTTGGTGCAACCTGTTTTTACCTAGGCCGCCCTTTTCGGGTTTCTAACCTAGTTGGGTATTACTCTTTTAGCACTCTTTTTTTTTTGTTTTTTTTTTTTTTTTTTTTTTTTTTGGTGCAACCTGTTTTTACCTAGGCCGCCCTTTTCGGGTTTCTAACCTAGTTGGGTATTACTCTTTTAGCACTCTTTTTTTGTTGTTTTTTTGTTTTTTTGGTGCAGTTTTTACACAAGGCGCCCTTTTCGGGTTTCTAACCTAGTTGGGTATTACTCTTTTAGCACTCTTTTTTTTTGTTTTTTTTTTTGTTTTTTTTTTTTACGCGTAGTATCTGCGCGACTTGTCACCATTCCTTTGGGTGTACAAAGGGATTCCGTCGAGGTGCGAGTTGCATGGCTCCTCAGGAGAAGATCTTACGGACGACATATGGCCCGACCCATACGAGGCTCCCATTTGCGAGAGGGTTGATACGGGTGGGGGCTTTTCTTTTAGAACGAGATCACCTTCTCGGATCTCCCGATGCTTTACTTTCTTGTCGAAGGCTCTGGCCATTCTTCCTTGGTAGGCTCGGATGTGTTCCATGGCCTTGATCGGCGTTCGTCTAGTAGGGCCAATTCATCATGGCGACTGGAGCCATTCGACCTCGTTGATCGCTTTCCGGCGGTATACGGAGCGAGGGATTTCCGGCTCGATTGGGAGTACGGCTTCCATTCCGTATGTGAGGAGCAAAAGGTGTTTCCCCGGTTGCCGTTCGGCGATGTTACGTAGCCCCGAGTGCCAAGTGTAACTTCTCGGGCCAATCTACGCCTTGGGCGGCCATTTTCCGGATGATATTTTCCGAGTCTTGTTTCTTTGCTTCGACGGCTCCGTTGGTTTGGGGCACTGTAGGGAGATGACTTGTGACGGGTTATTCGGAATTCCGCCGGCGGTTTTTCACATTCCCCTTGAAGTGGGATCCATTATACGAGATGATTTCGGCGGCAACCCGTATCTGCATATGATGTTTTCTTTGATGAAGAGGGCTACTTTCCTTGAATTGAGGATTTTGTAGGACTTTGCGAGCATCCTTTCCGATTCCTTCAAAGAAATGACCAATCTGCGTCTCTTTAGGCTCTTCCGCAGTTCCCAAATTCACACTCGTCAAAATCTCTTCGGCAGCTTGGGCTCGATTTTCCTCTTTCCGGACAACCTGCTTAAAGATTTTTTTTTTTTTTGTTGTTTGATTTTTTTTTTTTTTTGTTTAATGTGTCTGCTTCTTTATCTAATGAATTATTATTAAAAAAATTTTTATTAATTAATTCATCATTAGTTAAAGTGGCAATCAAGGGATACTCGAAAGGTTCGTCATTTCATTGAAAACGAAAGGGAATACGGCGCTTGCTACGGACTCGTAGTCTTCGGGCGTAAGGCCGTCGGACGACCCTAGAGACTCGATCTTAACAAGAGAGAGGCGGGAGGACTTGTCCTAGATTGACACAAAGGGACGGGGGACCAATCCAAGCTTGGTGATCATTTCCTCCTTGGTCGCGGATGGGCCTGAGAGAGTTTCCCAATTCTTTAGCGGCATCGCTATTGGTGGCCTCATGACTCGGGAAGCTGTCTTTGTTTTGTTTTCCTTTCTCAATTCTTTGCTATCATCTCTTGGACCGAGCCGAGATCAATCGGAGTCGGCACCTGGACTTCTTCTTCGAACAATTGCTTTGCATAATCGGACCATCCCAATCATCGAGGAAATTCCGTGGCCTTAGCTTTTGGCCTGTCGGTTCGAATTCGGGTTTCGGATCTTCTGGGCGGTAGGAATAGTGGTTGTGAGCTTCTCGAAGCTGTTCCACCGGAGTCGAGCACGCCTACGAAGGTATACTCACTTTTCATGGCGGTGGTAGCCCCGGGTATCTTGGGTAGGTCCGGGAACATTCTACGGACCGGGTTAGCCTTGGTTCCTCTGAACTTGTTGAGGCTATCCTGTAGCTTTAGCCATCTGCCGTAGGAGTGGGCTCTGTGATGTTTCTGGTTGTGTGGGACCCTTTACAAAGTAGTCGGCCAAATTAGGAGTGAAGGGGAGAGATTTGGGATTGTCGGCCGGGACCTTTCTGTGGCGGCTTCAAATCTTTTTCCCTTTGCGGTGTCATTGGGGAGGCCTCATATCCCGGGCCGTGGCGAGTATTTTGTCCTTTTACTTCGATGAGTTTGAAAGTTCCTTGTTGGCGCTTCCCCAGGGCCAGAGGCCGGGTAGATAGCTCATTTTCTCATCATTTTCAAGACCGGTGGGATTTTATCCCAGTGACCGTCGGATCTATGTTGCACACTTGGGCCTTGGGAGGCTCGGCCAAGTGAAGCCCGTTAGCATGTGACCTTCCTCGTCATGTTTGATTTCGAGAATAGGTATTCCGCTTTGTATCTGTGCCTCTAAAGTGACTAAATCTCCGTAAATGGTCGTCGAGATCCCCATTCGAGGCAATTTCACACCTTTGGTGGAGGCTTGAGGCGACCCCTTTGACTTGGTGCGGCCAAGGTCTTCCCGACGGGGCATTGAAAGTAATCGGGATGTCGATAACACGGAATTCCACAGGTATCAATTTACGTCCAAACCGGAGGTCTAAAGTAGCAACTCAGGAGTGCTCGGGATGTTGAGTCGTAAGCTTTATTTGTGAGAAGAAGGCTTCAAGTACGTAGTCTTGATATCAAGCAAGCTCATGATCTTTCTTTGGAAGAATGTTCATTCCGGACCCATTATCAACCAGGACCCGAGGAGGCGTCGTTCATCAGTGGTTTGTGATGAAGAGAGGCTCATTATGATCGGCCCCAAATTGAGGGAGGTCGAGATACGTGAAAGTGATTATGTTCCCGTAGTGGATGTTTCCAATCAGTGTACCACATCATCGGGAGTAGCATCAATAGGCACGAGAGTGCGAGCCGGGCTTTCTTCCGGCTTGGCTTATGGGGATAAGGCGAAGTGAGTAGAGACCGAGAGGAAATGTTGGCTGTGTTTGCTTCAAGCTGGGTGAGCACGGGATCCTCTTTTCGAGTGCAGGTTTGTTGTCTTAGCATAGGGCGGCGATCTTCTTTTGGTGCTTGATGCAGTGGCCTTCTTATACGCCTTGGGATTTCCTTGGAAAATACGCCCGGATCGGGTCAGCAGATTAACTTCCTCATCGATCGTCTCTTGGTGGATTTCTTCAATCTTTGCTAGGGTCGATGGGGAGCCCTTTTGGCTATTGGCCATTGGTTACGACGGAGTCTAGTGACGATGAGGCTGGCATCTTGGCTTCTTCTGGCGGCCCTTATAGCTGCTTCCCAAGTCACGAGCTTTTGGGTTTGGGGTTGTGTTGTTGCCCCTTGGATGGCCCGCGAGCTAGGGCGTCCTCAGATTCATTCTCATGGCCGGCCTTGCTCATTGTTATCATGCAACAAGAGTTGCTATTGTCGGGACTCGGCGGCTTTTCGATTTCATCCCTTGGATGGCCCACGAGTTGTGGCTATCGGCCTCCGTCTCATCGTATATCCTTTTTCTTTCGGTCTTGCGGGTAGGGCGGCCACGAGGTGAAGGATAGGCAACGTTCCCCTTCGGAGCTTGAGGTAGCGGCTCGATAGATGCGTGTCCAAATAAGGAGCACCCGGGGTCCATTGTCGGGCCTGTAGCAATTAGAAAGGCGTCATGTGGACTCATAGGTATGAAGGCCACTGGGGAGACGTTCGAGATCGATAACCCTTTTCGGTGATTGCGGGCATTCGGCTGCGCTCGGCGGCCAGGCGTGACCCTTACGGTTGTTACGCCATCCGTTCGTGGGAAAGAAGAAAAAGATCCGATAACGTTTACGAATTCTTCATCTTAGGTGGTGAAACCCTCCATTTTCGACCGGTGCTTCAATAAACCCTCTCCATTCACCATTCGAGGTTCTTATAAGGAACGTTGTGTTCTAGGATTTCGGATATGTACGGATGCAGGCGCGGGCTTTCTTTGTCCCTCATCCTCTGGAGTATCCGGGCATTGGCCACAAATGCATCTTACAAGTGACACCTCGTAGAGTGCTGTCTCCATTGGTATCGATCCGCATTTCTGGCGGTCCTTCATCGTTGCTTGGCGATAACCAACCATTGTGCACGGCTCCCATGGGCTCATGATCGTTCCCGGAGTTGTTTCCGGATGCGGGGCCTCGGTTGACTCTTCACTCTCGTCATCATCATCGTCATCGCTGTCGTCGGAATCTTCTTCCCATACTACGGGATTTCGGGTGAGAGGAACGTCGATCAAACCCGTTGGGGAATATGGGTGCGTGCAACCGCAAAAGTTGTCATATGTTCCCATTCCGGAAGTGGCAATTGTGACTCGGCTTCTCCTCCCGAAATTGCGGGGGAAGAGTGAGAGGGGTGGCACGTATTTGACACCGGGTAGGATATAGAAGGAATCCTCCTCTTCCGATTCTTATTTGTTCTCGGGATCATATTCGGGCTCTCCCAGAGCCAATTTGCGAAGTGTACTAGCTCCGAGATGCTCTTCGGCCTCTTTCTTTGATAAGCCCGATACGGGTGCTCGCCGGAAACTTTCTTGCTCAATCTTTCTTATTTGTTCTAACCATCTTGTATAAATAGTTCTTTCATGTTACGGCGGAACGGCCCGGTTCTTCGGTATCGGCCTTCCCTTCACCCGAAAAATAGCGGGCCTCGTATTCTTGCAAGGAGTCTACGACATGAGACCAAGATGGGTTGATTCGTTCGATATCCTCGAGGCGAGGGAATCCGAATTCGGGATCCTCGACGAGATTGGCCACGGGTATTTGGGGACCTTCATCGGCATCTTCTGGGCGTGTGAAGATTCTCCGCATTCAATCATATTCACGATTATGGTTCCGTGGCGGCGGATTTTTGGCGTGTTAGGCCCTCGGGGCCTTCCAACTTTCCTTGCTCTATTAGCCCCTGGATTGCCTTTTTGAGTAAAGCGGTATCGATCGGATGTCAGTGAGCTTGATGAAAGGCACAATACTTTGTAGTATCCACGGGAGCATTCGGATTTACGGGTTGGAAATTCTCCAAGGCCGCGGCAAGCCTTCTTTCACCGGTCCCTAAAGATGTCATTCGGGGGCATTCCAAAGTTTTCGAGATTTATGACCGCGGTGCAGGCTCGGCCGGTTTCTGGGAGCAAAAGGAGTCGTGTTATTACATTCTGTCCCGCATAGTTAATCGTCTCTTTGCCTTTGGCGAGGAGCGAGGCGGTGTTTGCGGGAGGAGCCCGATATGCATAGGCGGAGTGCGGCGGCCGGTTCTTGCGGTGTAGGCCTTTTCAAACTTAGGCTGCGAGTTAACCATGGCCCGTAAGTCGAGTATGGGAAGTGAGCGAGGAGGCTCTCGGATGTGGTTTCAAGCATGGCTGGAAGATGTCCGGTTGTTCCTCTTCGGAAGGAGGGATGGCCATTTCAGCGAGTTTCGAGATTCCACCGCTTGTAGAAGTCCCCAACATTCTCATCGGGGCCATTTGCTGCTTGTTGTTTGTAGGTCAACCCTATTTGTTTCCCATTCCAAGTTGGCCTTATATTTCTACGTGAAGGCATTGGTAATCTGGTCCCATGTGGCCACGGCCCGGGTTTCAAACGGAAGAACCACTTTAAGGCCTTTGGACTTCAAGGATAGGCGAAATAGTCGGCCAGTGGCGATTGGTACATCCTTTGGCTTTCATCGCCAAGGTATATGTGTCCAAATGGGTTTTGGGACATGCGGTCCCATCAAAGAGATCCAGATTTGGCATCACGAATTTGTGGGGCGAGGGAACAATGGAGTCAGTGCAGTAGGCGGAAGGCGGGCTTCTTGGCGATCGGTTCGGCGTCTGCGCTTTCATTTCCTTGTGTTGTTCCATGAACCGGGCCGGATGAGGGTCTTGTGGCGGAACCATGGCATTCAAGCTAGTGGGTGAGCTAGAGAGAGGAGCTACCAGCTGGAGCGGGCGAGGTGGAGGAACGGCCGGTCCGGGGACGTAGGTGAAAACTTGTCACTGGGGTGAGTTACCACAGGGAGCATGAGTAGGAGCACGAGCAAAGGATAGAACCTTGCGGCTTCTTTGTTGATTTTCAAGCGGCAAAGTAGGTGGGGGCAGCCCCGATGTGGCCGGATAACTTGGATTTCCAGTGGGGCCCGTAAGTAGGCTTGAGTGCGAGGGCTGTTGTCCGGATTGTTGAATTGCGTGGTGCTTGTGGTGAAGGTGTGTAACAGGGAATGCTGCGGTCTGGTGATTCGGATGACACGGGATGGAGGCTTGGTAACCCATAGAAGTCTGAGTGAGGAATGGATTTGTGTGAGGAGCTTGGTGAACTAGTGCTTGTTACGAGGAGGGCTCTGGCTGTGGCCAGAACCAAGTTGTGGCGGCATTCGAGCTAGTACATTCTTTGTGAGGGTCGGATTGATCGGTTCCGAGGCGAGGAGGATCCCGATTAGGCGTGGCATTCGAGATAGCCCCAACCATGAGAAGACATTCCGTGCGATTTTGCCCCAGCGATTTGTGCGTCGGGCTGCATGGATCCGGTGGTGCGTGGTTGGGGAGTGGTGACCCGAAAATCGAGGAGCATGGGTTACGGTAGTGGCACCATAGGAGGTGGGTGGCGGCATCCTGGTGTAATCGGGCGGCGAGAGTGGGGTTGGCATCCTCGTCTTCTTCCACGGTGAAGGTGCCATCGGGATTGAGGCGGCGGCCGGGCAGACCGTGACTCTTAATAGCCTCCATAAAGTTTGTTTAGCTGTGCTTCTGTCGTAACCTCATACGTTACGCTAGCGATTCCCTTTGTTGCTCTGTACGAGGGTCCGGGAGGCGGAGTGACGTTATCCCCATCATTACCGGGCGATGCGAGACATTACGAAACCCGGAGTCGGAACAAATGGCGAAGGCGATGATGCGCTTGACTCTTCCCAGCGATCAAACGGTGACCGGTGCCGAAACCAAGCTTTGTGCGGAGGCTGCGGGGAAAGGACATGAAGGTTCGGATGTGCAGGAATGGAAGGAGGGTAGGTGTTTGGGCTTTTAGGCTCATGCAACATGCGATTATTTGTTCACGTTTACTTAAAACATGTTTTATTATCCTAATCGGTTGGAAAAGATTGCTCTTCTTTTCGCAAACTACTACGATTCTGGATCGGTGGGCCCCGTCACTACGTCTATAAGCCCCTCGTATTCCACTGTATTTCGACCTCCCGGGGTGGACGGCCCGGGCGAGGTCCTATAGGGCAAGCGGGTCCCACCGACCGAAAGAAAACGATCCTAAAAGTGCGGCGGGTAATCGAGTCTTAACGAGCATTCGATGTAAATTACGGACAAAGGCGCGTCGAAAGTCAAGATCATGTCAGGGGCTCGACAAAAAGTCGGCATGATTTGGGGTGATAAGCGTCCACGATTGATCTTGACTTGTCGTCGGTTAAGCCGTAATTAGGCATGGAATAGTCATTAATCCTTGATGACTCGGTGTCAATCTTTGGGAGTCGGTGTATAATTTGTGCCGGTCGAGCCGAAGTCAAGGCGCCGGTCAATATCTTGGTCAAAGTCTGCGGCGGAAAACCGGCGAGAACTTCGGCGATTAGGGACCGAAAGATATTGAGTCGGTATGCCGACAAAGGCTTGAAAGGAAAGGTCTATACACGGACGGGGCATGACACGAGACCGGACTAAAAACCAACCGGGTCTCGGACAAAGTGTGTCACGGACAAGTGCGTAGTCGACACGAGGCTCCATGGGATGTTTGGGTAGTCTGTGCTCATCCGAGAGGCGTAATAAGACCAAACGGACCGCGACAAGGATTTCCCGGGTTAAGGGACGTAGTGTGCGGTGTACGGTCACGTGCGCGTAGTGTGCAAGCGATCTATATTCTTTTCTGAGTAAAATGGAAATTTTTTTATGTGTCTTAAAAATATGATGCATGATTTTTTTTTTGGAAATTTTCTTTTTTTTTTGAAAATCCTTTTTTTTTTTGAATTTTTTTTTTGAAAATTTTAATGAGCACATAAGCACGAAAATTCCGACAGTTAGGGACATTATTCCGACAGTCAAAATTTTGACTTTCTCCGAGGCGGCCAAAACAACATGAAAACTGTGCAAAAATCAACACACACACAAAAATGATTTTCAAAGCCGGGACGGAAGCTTGACCCTCAAAAGCTTTTTTTTTTTGAAAACGGTGATACCGGTACGTGGGATTGTTAGACCACAATTTATCCCCGACTCGTGTTAGGAGGCGATAACGGGAAATTTAGTGGTTTCCACCAATATACCGAATACCATTTTTTATTAAAAAGCTTAGTCCCAGTAGTCGCCCTTTGTGATGATGTTGCCATTCGCGGGAAAATTCGGTTTTTTGCGTTTCTTTGAAAAACCAAATAAAACCGGAAAACGGAGTCGCCACGCCATTTTAATTTTGAAGGCCAAAACTTTGAAAAAGGCCCGAGATCAGAGATTTAGGTTCGGAGGTCATGTTACGCGTCGGGAAGGACGTTAGTGTGCACCGACGCGCCTCGTAAAACGAGTCTTCCAAGCTGAAAATCATTTGTGTGTGTGTGTGTGTGTGTGTTTTGGCCAAAATAAGTTGAAACTCAGAAAAGTAAAAATTGGGATATCTTTTTAAGACTTTAAACTGATCCCATGATTTTTGGAAGATTTTGGATTGAGATTTGGTACTCAAAGACCTTTTGAAGTTGAGAGCCATTTCTGCCAGAATGAAAAAGGCAGTGGACCTTTGATTTTAAAAGGGATTCAAGGGTCTTAAAACTTCATAATCTGGATAAACTCAGAGAATGAAAGTTGTTCTAGACACCTTAAATAAAGTTTGTGCGAAGGAATTTTCCATTTTGGAGAAGATTTGAGGGGTCAAAACCTTCTGGAAACCTCAGATATGAGATCTGGATTCTCAGAAGCTGATGAACTAGCCTCTGAAAGAAAATTTGAAAAGAGGAGTTTTACTCACCCAAAAAATAAGGTAAAAATATGTCTGGAAAGCTCTGGATGTTGGCTACAAAAAGTATTTTGTAGTCAACACCAAATTACAAGTTCATCTGTGTCCAAAAATTAAGACCATGGACTGAGGTCTGAGAAAATTGCTACTGGACAGCAACTTCTCAAGAAAGAAAATATGATTTTAAGGGGTTTTGCATCCATGCTTGTCCCCATTTCCCTAGGTTTTGGTTAGTGATCACTAGACATTTTAGTGGTGAATCAACTATACCAAACCATCCTTAAGTACATTAGGACTAAGCATTTCATTTGCTTGGGAAGGGAATTTTATCCTTGGAAATCAAGATTTTATGCTTGAAAATGGTTTTTAGGGTTTTGAAAATGAGTTTTCTTTGCAAGAAAGTAAGAAAGCTTAAAAATAATTTTGATCTTTGTAGAAGATCATCCATGGAGATGGTCTTCCATGGTGATCTTCTTAGATCTAGAGCAAGAAGATGAAAGAACTACATTTTGTAGTTTGAAGATGCATGCATGGTTGAGATTTAGGGTTAGGAGGAGGAGGGTTTACCAATCTTCCTTGTGTTCTTGAGTGTTTGGCTTTAGTGTATGAGTGTTTAGGGATTTAATATGAGAGTGAGTGGATGAATATGAGTTGGGAAAGATTGGAGAGAAAAAGGTGACAATTCTTGAAGAATTCTCACTGTTTTCTCTCTATATTTCGCCAGAGGTTCGGTGCAACATGTGTTCTTCCTCCTTATTTTTGTATTTGGAGGGCTCAATTTATAGCCCTCTGAAAATAGCAAAGATGTCCGCGGATGGATCCGGTCGCGTGCCTTTGTTCATTAATTGCGGCTCGGGCTTTGGACACAAGGAATAATCTTTTTCAAAATTCAAATTGACCAGCCAGATTATGTTTCCAGCATTTCTATTTGTGGTTTTATTCTTTTGTTTTTCTTTTTAAGATTCTTTTTAAGGTTTAACCTTAAATAACAATGCCCATTTTACCCTCACTTTGTTAGAAATGTTAGGATAGTTAGGAATTGTTAGAAATGTTATAACTTTCGTTAATTTTCTAACGAAAATTCTAACAAGCTCAAATTGGAGCACTTACAACACAAGGCTCATCTTCGTTCTTGATGAAGCCAAACTCTTTGACTGATTCATCAAAACGTAGATTCCAACTCCTCGAAGCTTGCTTTAATCCATAAATGGATCTCTGCAAATTACATACTTTATTAGAATTCTTTGGATCGACAAACCCTTCAGGCTATATCATGTATACATCCTCAAGTAGGTTTCCGTTAAGAAACGCTGTTTTGACATCCATTTGCATATTTCATAGTCATAATATGCGGCTATGACAATTAAGATTCTAATAGACTTAAGCATTGCTACAGGCGAAAAGGTTTCATCATAGTCAACATCATGAATCTGCCTATACCCCTTAGGAATAAGCCTAGCCTTATAAGTATGTACCTTCCCATCCATGTCGGTTTTCTTTTTGAAAACCCATTTGCATCCTATGGTTTTTACACCTTCAGGTGGATCAATCAAGTTCCAAACTTGATTATCGTACATGGATTTGATCTCGGATTCCATGGCTCCTAGCCACTTATCCGAATCAGGAGTGGACATCTCCTCTTGATAGGAAGTAGGTTCATCATTCTCAATGATTTCTACTTCATTAATTTTCGTCATGAGAAATCCATATCTCTCAGGTTCGGATCGTAATCTATCCGATCTGCGAAGAACTTGTGTATCTTGAACTGGTTCCACAACTCCTTGTGAACTTGGTTCCGTCTCTACTATTGGTTCCTTGTCATTTTCGAGTTCTTGAATTTCTTCAAGATCAATTTTACTCCCACTAGTTTCTTTAGAGAGAAACTCTTTCTCTAGAAAGACACCATGTCGAGCAACAAACACTTTGTTCTCGGATCGGTTGTAAAATTGATATCCTTTCGTTTCCTTAAGATAACCAACGAAAATACATTTATCGGATCTGGGTGCAAGCTTATTTTCAGAAACTAATTTCTTTACATAAGCTTCACAACCCCAAATCTTCATGAAAGATAAACTAGGTTTTCTTCCATGCCACATCTCATGTGGGGTCTTAGGAGCCGATTTAGTAGGGACTCTGTTAAGCGTAAAAGCAGCAGTCTCTAGTGCATGTCCCCAAAAGAAAATAGGAAGATTAACTTGACTCATCATTGATCTAACCATATTCGATAGAGTTCGATTTCTCCTCTCGGACACACCATTCCATTGTGGTGTTCCGGGTGCAGTAAGTTCTGAAACAATTTCACAACTTTTAAGATGATCGTCAAATTCTTGGCTTAAATATTCACCACCTCGATCGGATCGAAGTACTTTAATAGTTTTGCCAAGTTAATTTTGTACTTCATTTTGAAATATTCTAAATATCTCAAGTGCTTCACTTTTGTACTTCATTAGATAGACATAGCCATATCTAGATAAGCCATCAGTGAATGTTACGAAGTACCAAAATCCTCCCCTAGCAATGCTATTCATTGGTCCACATACATCAGTATGTACAAGAGCCAACAAATCACTAGCCCTTTCACTACTCTTAGTAAAAGGTGCCTTAGTCATCTTGCCCAATAAACAAGACTCGCAAACATCATATGATTCATAATCATGTGAGTCTAAATATCCATCTTTATGGAGTTTAGAAACGCGTTTCTCATTTATGTGACCAAGACGGCAGTGCCATATATATATGTTGTTCACATTATTTGGTTTAGATTTCTTATTTACATGATAGACATTTTCAACATTATTTTCAACATATGGGACATAAAGGCCATTAAATGAATTAGCAATACAATAAAGCATATCATTTAAGTAAATAGAAAATTTCTTATTCTTAATAAGAAAACTATATCCTTCATTATCCAAACAAGAAATTAAAATAATGTTTCTACTCAAATCCGGAACATAATAACAATTATTCAAAACTAGTATTAGTCCGCTAGGTAAAGTGACTTCATAAGTCCCTACGGCTAATGCAGGAACTCTTGCTCCATTCCCCACACGTAGGTCTACTTCACCTTCTTTGAGCAACCTTCTATTCTTTAGTCCCTGCACATTCAAACAAATGTGAGATCCACATCCGGTATCCAATACCCAAGAACTAGAAGTAGAAAGTAAAATATCTATCACATAGATACCTGAAGTCATGGCAATCTCATTGCCCTTCTTCTTCAGTCCTTCCTGATAAGCTTTGCAGTTACGCCTCCAATGTCCAGTTTCCTTGCAATGGTAGCAAACTGCATCCTTTTGGGATTTGGGTTGAGGCTTCTCAACAACGACAACCTTTGCCTCCGGTTTAGCAATTTTTACTTTAACCTTGGTTTTCTTGAATCCCTTTCCTTTATTCACCATCAACACTTGATTGGTTTTCTTGGCTATATTGTTCTCTGCATTCTTAAGCATCCCATGCAATTCAGATAGAGATTTATTCATCCCATTCATGTTATAATTCATAAAAAACTGATTATAACTTTTCGGGAGTGAATTCAATATCATATCCGTAGCCAGTTCCAACTGGATAGGATATCCAAGCCTCTCAAGATGTTCGAGGTGACCCTTCATTTTCAACACATGAGGCCCAACAGCTTGTCCTTCAATCATCTTGCATGAATGAAGAGCCGTCATGGTGTTAAACCTTTCCTGTCGTGCTTGCACTTGGAACATTTCCTTTAAATGATTTCCCAAATAATAAGCATCCATGTGTTCAAGGTCCTTCTGAAGGGCCTTACACATGGTAGCGAGCATCAAGCAACCAACATCAATAGAATCATCCATATGTTTCTTATGTTGATCCTTTTCAGCTCGAGGTGCATTAGCAGCAGGCTCGGGTGGAACGGGTCCATCGAGAATGTACAACTTCCTTTCTTGTTTGAGAACAATTCTCAAACTACGAATCCAATCCATATAGTTGTTGCCATTCTCTTCCAACTTGTCCTTCTCAAGGACTGATCGCAGTGAGAGAGTTTGATTAGTGTTTAATGCCATTGATCTACAAAGATATACAACACATATGAACATATATAAGTACCGATTTTATTTAAGAGATTAAATAACGTATTTCATGAATACTCCCACTAAATTATATAACCTTCTTATACAAATATGCATAATATAATTTAATAGGCTAAGACCCAACTTTAATTTAATTTCAAGTCGGCTATGGCACGACTGCTCAAATTAAACTAAAAAGGTAAATAATATTTATCAATCATATCTTCATATGACTCTTAGATCTTTTATGAGATTATAGACATCTTATGTCACATGTTTCAATATCATCTTATGCCTTTGGCCTAAAACTGTTTTGATAGCCCAATTAAGTTCAACCATTTTAAACGTATAGGAATCACCGTTTCCTCATCTTGATCATACAAAGATAGAATTAATGTACCTCGCTATGGCGTAGCCTACATAAAACTATCCGTGTATTCACAAGTGTTTAAACGTGGGTGGCATAAACAAACTCAAATTTCTATGAAGGTTCAATTTTTCATGTATATCAATTAACATGGCAAGGTTGATCATGAAAACTATATGAGCATAATTATGAACATGGGATGATGCATCACAAATCACATTTGATCTTTACATCAAAATTTCTAATCAATTAGGGTTTAATGATTCATGCAAAATCTCATTTAATATGAACATAATTCCTATAACAAACAATTTGTTCAAGACCTAAAAATTTATCAATTTACAATAATCATATTAATGAAATTGATATCCCATAATCTAGATTAATCATACAATTCATCTTCATAATCATGGCATATCAAAATATACTATTACTTCCATAAGCAAAACTCATATAAATTCATATTCTAAATCATATTCATCATGGTAATTCACATAATCTCATTATATAATTATCACGATTATCTAAAATAAACATCATGAACGGGGCTCTGATACCACTGCTGGGTTTCGTGGGTCCATGCGCAGCGGAAGAAAGCAAATCAACACGAAAAACCCGGAGCCATGGATCCGTTCTAGATGATTAATTAAATAGGATGAAATAGAATTACCAACCTCGATGCCCTTTGTCTTTCATAAACGCGTTCCAACTCCAGGATTGATGATCTTATGAATCCTTGATGTACGAACCTTGAATCACGAACTTTAGATCTTGAATTGCGAAGATCCTCTATGTGTATCCACACGTTGAACGAACCCTAGAACGATTCTAGGTGGATTGCTAGATCCTTGATTGAAACCACTTTCAATCGATGAATAAATATGGAATTGGAGTGTTTTGGATTTTCAATTCTCAATTGAAAACTCCCAATTGTGTTTCTCTAAACTCAATTTTCGTGACTGACGGCTAGGGTAAAAGGGAGGTAGTATTTATACACTATATATACTTTTTCCTCTCTTGAAAACCCTATTTTTGAGCCAGTTACGTATCTGCCAGCGCCAACGGGATGACTCGTCCCATAGGGCACGAGTCGTCCCCCTTCACAATGCTCCAGATACAGTCGTCCCCTTAAGGGGAATAATTCGTACAATTCTTGAGGATGAGTCGTCCCTATGGGCACAAGTCGTCCCATATGGGACGAGTCGTCCCTCAGGACATGACCTCTGAAACACTCGTCCTTGGCCAAGGGAATAGTTGGTTCTGGCCAAGGGACGAGTCGTCTCCTCAGTACAAAAATTCCATATTTTCCATTTTTGACAATTCGTTCGATGTGTGTGACCCCATAGGACTATATTATGTTGGTAATGAGTTTGATCACATCGATCCTCATAAGACATGAGCGGACTCTAGAAAGCCATCATGTCTACCTAAATAATATAATTTCAAGTTCGATTTCCTACATAGAACATATCACAATCCTATTGTCACACGATGCTATATTGAACATGAGTCATAGTCCACGTCAACTCATATTGTTCAATGCTTTCTCGTTACCAAGTAAATTGATCAATCGAATGTTATTAATCACATTAATTCATTCGGACATGGCCATGTACATTATCAATCTTACTTACGAGTGGCCTAGCAAACATCTCTCTTTACGAGGGACAAATTTCCATCTTGACTTATCATTCTTCCCAACAAGAATCCTATCATGCCAATAATAGCCCTTATTGTTATCCTAAAAGATAACGTTAAACTATATCAAACACAATATTCATCGAGTGGAAGACGATGATAATCTCAGGTCAAAGGATATCAATGATATAACTATATGAGATTTAATTATGACATTCGACCATGACATAAATCTCATAACGGGTCAAGTCCAGTACCTTGTTCTCTAACAAGTACCCATGAATTTAATGTGCATCCCTATGCATATAATCATCACATGATTATCCATTAAACTTCATACTAGTGCTTCTTAAGTACTAGGGACACAATTATTACAATAAACATGCAAACATATATAATAATCAAAATAACAATCTCTTATATAAATGAATAATGACATTACATTTACTGAATTGGATCCTGTCCACCCCCCAAAGAGCAAAAGAACATAACCTGGAAGACCAAAGAAATTAAGAAAGAGGACTAACCAAGGTTTACCAAATGGACAAGGTGGTGAAGAATGAGCATTACCTAGAGTATAAGGGGCTGCAAACCAAGAGGGAGGGGGAGAACCAAATGTAGATGAGGTGTTTGATCAACAAACTCAGAAACTGCAGAGGAAAACTTATCTTAGGACTGTTAAATGCAATATATGCAAGGTGTCAGGACACAACAAGATAAAATGTCCTTCAAAACCAACAACCAATGTGAGTACCTAACTTTAAATAAAAGTTGTAAGTTCTAAGCATTAAATTCTGACATTCATTTTTTGGTCAATGGTAGGTGGAAAGTAATGTGAGCGGGGGATAGAGTTTGGAATCTCAAATGCAAGCACAGTACCCAACATGTATTGTAATTATTCAATTTTTTTTGTTAAGTTTACAAACTATGTTTAACTTAAGGATGTTAATGTTTTAGGCTACTAAATCAAAGGAGCCAAGGAAAAGAAAAGAATGGGAGACACGGTCGCATCAACAAGCCAATAAGCCCCGTAAATGTCAACACTACCACTTGAAACAACACCACCACCACTTCAAACACCACCTCCCGCCACCGCCGCGAAGCAACACCACCGCCACTTGAAACACCACCTCCGCCCCACCGCGCCCAAGCAACACCGCTTTACCACCACTTCAAACACCACCTCCGCACAACACCACTTCAAACAGCACCACCACCGCCCAAACACCACCTCCACCACCACCACCACTTCAAGCAAGACCACCAAGGCTTGACACCTCATTAAACACCACCTCCACCACTTCAAACACCGCGACCTCCCACCTCCACCACCGCACCGCCACTTCTTAACACCACCACCACCGCCAGCTGAGAAGATCACCAAGAACATAACCACCACCTCTACAACCACCACCGAGAAGATCACCACCATAGCCACCATTTTGAGAAGATCACACCGCCGCTACCACAGGCGAGAATATCACCACCACAGCCACCACTGAGAAGATCACCACCACTGTAGACACCCCATTCTGAACCGATAAATCATGATTACACTACTCTTCGTCTCTCTTTTGTGTTTTGATGAAAGCACATTAGTTTCGTCATGTTTCGTTAAGTTTCTAACTAACCTCGTTAGTTTTGGACCTAACCGACTAACGGAATAGCGAAGAGGTGAAAATGGTCCATTTGACTAGCCGTCTCGCACGAGATATCATATCTCGCGCGAGATATCCCCTCGGACAGGGATGTGCGAGAAATCACTCTCCTTCTCCGTTTCAACCTCCTTTCTTGATAAACCTATTATCTAATCCAGGTTCTCAATCACTAGAGTTGAAGCTTCCTTGGGAGGAGTGTTCACTTAAGTCTCCTCTTGGTGACCAAGTTCTCACCTCTTAAACCCCTATAAATACTTGGTGACTTCCCATTTGTTCAAAGGTCCCCGATCCACGATTCCCACAATTCACACACATTTTGTTGGTTTCTCTCCACGAAAGATTCCTTCAAATCACTCACAATCACTAAATCACCTAAAGTTTGTCCATCAACCACTTGATTGACATCAAAACATCAAGGATTCAAGCTCTGTAAGACTTGACTCTCAAGTCGAAAGCTCGTCCGAATCACTTCTCGATCGAGAAGACATCTTAGAACCACGTTCTAAATCAAATACTCCCTAAAACACAAGGTAAACTCCTATACTTTTACTCTCCTTCTCAATCTCTCTCTATTGGCTTTTAGAGTAGTGCAATCCTATCAAAAGGATTAGCCTAGAGTCCCTTCAATCCATGGAGGAGATCTCGAAGCATACAATCTGACATTTCTAATCAAGAAATTGATTAGGGTTTTCTTATTCTTTTATTTAATTAGTAATTGTAAAGATCGATAATACTTAATTGGCAAGACCGATCTCCGAATTGGGTGGAATGGGTGCTCCTTGACCTTCCCATTCCATAACTTAACCCCCGAAATCTCAAATCTCTTTAATAATCAAAAAGGTTTTTCTTATTGTTTTCCTAAATAAATAATAAGTGGCGACTCTGTTATTCAATAAAAATATCAACGCTAAAATTACATCACACCATATATCATCCGAGTAACGTTTGCTAATGGAAAATTGCACCAAACACCGCATGTTTACCTTCAATGCACTCCCCTCGATCAACCAAGACAACTTGTACGGTTGTGGATGTTCTTCTGTCTTCAAGCTTAATTTCTCAACCATCTCATTAGAAATGATGTTTTCACAGCTACCACCATCAATGATTACTTTGCATACTTTCCCCTTAGTAGTGCACATAGTCCGAAAAATATTATGATGAAGCCACTCCTCGTCTCCCACATCAGTCACATTCAACACCTGTTGAACCACCAATGGCACTCCTTGATCTGCATACACTTCTTCAGTCCCACCACCTGAATCATCTGGTGCTTCATCATAAATAGGTGGACCATTCTCCACTAAAGCAACAACATTTCGGTTGGGACACTCGGCCCTTATATGACCAATCCCATGACATTTGAAACACCGAGTGGGCTTGTTACCCCTTGAAGCTTCCGAAACTGCATCAGATTTGTCTGCCGGTGTTACAGGAACTGTTGGTGTAACCCCCCAACCTTGCTAGGACTTCCACTACTATGATTACCAGAAAAATTCTTGTGTTGCCAAACATTCACACTATTCGTTCACTGCAACTGCTTTTCAACCTTAAAAGCAAGCCTACAAACATCATTATAACTCCATTATTGCTCTAACTGAACCACATCTGAAATATCAACCCGAAGGCCTCCCAAAAAATGAGCAATCATTTGTTCATCCTCTTCGGCCACATCACATCGCATACGCAAGCGATCAAATTCATTGATGAACTCCGCCACCGATAAATCTCCTTGCTTCAGATTATGATAATCAATAAAAGCTTCCTGCGTATAATGTTCAGGAAAGAACTTTCATCTCAGTATTTTCTTCATCTTATCCCAAGACTGAATCTTGGATTTACCTTCACGAGCCCTTTATTTCTTAACATGTTCCCACCAAATTGAAGCATGTTTCTTCAATTTGATTGCAACAACTTTCACCTTATTACTATCCTTCATAGGTTTTAAATCAAAAATCCTATCAATAGTACTAAGCCAATCAATGAACTCTTCAGGATGGGTTTTACCTTCAAATTCCGGAATTTTAATCTTGACACCAATATCCCTTGAAGAGTCTCCCTCATACCTATGTTAACGTCCATGATTTCTGGTGAAGGGATTGATTCCCTCTTGATACTCCTCCTCGGTGGAAGAACCAGCCGAATATGACCCCACATCCGTTGGAGTTCCCGTTCGATTCCTGCGGTTCTGAACATGGAGTTGAAGTATCTGAATCTGCCTTCTCAGATCGTCTATCTCAACATCATGCAAATCACATTCGCGATAATGATCGTCATCTTGGAGATCCGCTCCACGGCCCCTACCACGACCACCACGTCTAACACGACCATGCTCTGTTCGGCCATCGATTTGTCCAGACAACTGATACCAAATAATGCCTTTGAGGCTAGAGATTAGGACCGAATAAGAATGAAACAAGATTCGACAAAAAAAGCTTCAAGCTTTTCTTATTAATTCTTAAACAATAAAAAACTAAGTTGCATAAAACTCTAAAACAAGTTTAAATACTCCTAAGAAAACCCTAAAAATGTCTTGGAATGGAAAGGACAAAATTACCCTACTTAATTGTTTTAAAAAACAGTAGCAATAAAACATCAGCAACTCCCCCGTCATTGAGGCGGCCGCATGGCCTAATGTGGGACGCCATCCTCGCGTCCAGAAGGTTGGCCTTGATTTCCTCCAAGTGAGGCGCACTACGCCTGGCCACCAATGGGGGCCCGCCTGGATCACAACCCCTTGGCCTGTAGCATTCTCGTCCTGCTTGAATTGCCCGTTGATCTGCATCACTCTGATACCAAATGATGCAAACGGAAGGATAGAGATTTATGACCGAACGAAAAGAACAAGAATCAATAATTGAAAGCAAAAGCTTTTCTTTTCTATTTCATAAAATCAAAGTCTGATTTTCGGATTTAACATATGACCCTATTTTATATGACTCCTACGACTTGGAAAATAAGTCAAAACCTACTAAAATTACCCCTAAGCTATATAGTAACATAATATGACTCAAATATTACAAAATATCTCCTAAATCTATTCTAAAATATCAAGATACTACCTATCTAATAATAATTCCGAAAATACAAAGAAAATAATAAAAGATAAGTAAATAATTATTATTTCGTTCTACATCATTCTCCCCCGCTTCTGTTTCTGTTGTTGCCCTGTATCAACATGCATCATCCCTTGTTGTTGCCCTGTATCAACCTGCATCACAGAGCTCCGGTTCAAATATAAATGGCTGAACGAGGACGCGTTGGTCGTGGGGGACGAGGTGGACGAGGGAGCGGCCGTGCAACGGAGCCCCAAGAAGATGACCATCATCGCAAACGAAACCTTTGCGATATCGAGATAGATGAGATACGAAGACAAATTCAAATACTCTGGAACTGCATGGATCGCATGGAGCATCCAGCGAAGATGGGTTCAGATCTGGTTATTCCAGCCGAGGATATGGAGTATCGAGAGGGGTTGGATTCCTTCCCCCAAAATCATGAACATCATGGCAGGTATGCGGCTGACCCTTCTAGGGATGTCGATGTGATGATCGAAATTCCGGAGTTCGAAGGTAAGGCGAATCCTGATGATTTCATTGATTCTTGGATTGATACTGTTAAGTATAAAGAGGTTTTGTTGTTCGAATCTTCAAGTCAAGAAGATCTTGTTGATTGGTCAAAACTGCCTAGGTTTGATGTGTGTCATTGTGACTGTTGTCAAGTGATGCCATCTGATCCTGTTCGTGTTGAAATAGTTGATTTTGATTTTTCTCAAAATCAAGTGATGTGGAAGATTGAAGATGTCAATTTTGGTCAGCAGTACGATGATCCGTTTGACACCTTTGATGTTGATTGTTCAAAGTTTTCGACTTCTTGGTTCTTCAAAAGATTGATTGTTGATAAGTTCCTCACTAATGGGTGGACTGACTTGATGGATATTTTGACAAGTGATACTAAATATAAAATTTGTCAACGATTTAAGGATAAATTTTTAGACGTATTTCCTAAAGCAACATGTCAAATTCGAGGATGAATTTTTTCTAAGAAGGGAAGAATGATGCAGGTTGATACAGGGCAACAACAAGGGATGATGCCTGTTGATACAGGGCAGCAACATAAACATAAGCGGAGGAGAATGATGTAGAACGAAATAATAATTATTTACTTATCTTTTATTATTTTCTTTGTATTTTCGGAATTATTATTAGATAGGTAATATCTTGATGTTTTAGAATAGATTTAGGAGATATTTTTTTAGTCCTATTATGTTACTATATAGCTTAGGGGTAATTTTAGTAGGTTTTGACTTATTTCCAAGTCGTAGGAGTCATATAAAATAGGGTCATATGTTAAATCCGAAAATCAGACTTTGATTTTATGAAATAGAAAAGAAAAGCTTTTGCTTTTAATTATTGATTCTTGTTCTTTTCGTTCGGTCATAAATCTCTATCCTTCCGTTTGCATCAAACAACTTCAGATGCTATGCTACATTTGCGAAGGTTTTGTACTCGGCTTCAGATGAGGAGCGTGAAACTGATTTTTGTTTTGTAAACTTTCAGGAAATAATGTTTGAACAGAAGTAAACCATATAACATGTAGATATACCCATATCTTTATTTCCTCCTCAATCAGTGTCTCTATACGTTGTGAGACATATGGGTCTTCCCTTGTTGAGAAATAATCTATGATGCGAGGTACCCTTTAAATACATGAGAATCCTTTTTAAAGTTGTCCAATGGGTGATAGATGGGGCATGCAAGTATTGATAAGAAACATCGTGCCTTGTAATCAAGAGATAATGCAATCCACCAACAAATTTCAGAAAGGGAGTTGGATTAGCCTTGTACCATCGTCAATAAGCAGTGGTTGGGCAGAGGCTAAGAGGCTATTGGAGATGTTGTTTCCTTTGCACCAGTCATGGAGAAGGAGGTCAGCAAGTCTAAAATGTATCTTTGCAAAGAAAAGACCTACTGCAGTATGAATCACCTCCACACCCATGAATTGATTGAGGATACCAATATCTTTAAGAGGGAAACGTTTTTCCCCAGCTGCGCAATAAATTTACTCAATGCATATTGATTATTTCTCGTGACACTCGTGACAATAATGTCATCAGTATATGTTACAATGTGTATCAGATCACCACCATGTTTGTAAATGAATAAAGAGGCATCAACAATTTAATTTTTTAGGCCATAGGAAGCAAGAAGATGTGTAATTATTGGTACCATGCGTTTGGTGTCTGCTTGAGACTATAGAGGTATTTCTTGAGCCAACAAACATGATTGGGAAATGATGAATTGACGAATCCCGGAGGTTAAACCATATACACCTCACCATGTAGAGTGCCATTTAAAAATCCATTATTAATGTCATGTTGCCTGAGAGACCAGCCTCTTACGAGTGCTAAACAGAGAACGATGCAGATTGTAGCAGGTTTCGTTACAAGGCTGAAAGTTTCAGAATAGTCAATTTTGGGAAGTTAATGAAAGCCATTGGCAACTAATCTTGCCTTGTATCTATCAACAAGAGATCCATCAGGTTTTCTCTTAATGTAAAACACCCGCTTACAACCAATCAAGTTTTGATTTTTTCCTGGAAATAAGTCTGAAGTACCATCGGAGTAGGGCATCAAACTCTTCACTTATTGCCTTGCACCAATTTGGATCCTTTAAAGCTTGAATTGCACATGTAGGTTATAGGGTGGGAGGTAGATGATGTAGTGTGATATGATTTATGAAGCCTTAATTTAAAGTATTTTGGGTATAGCTTCCTTGGTCATGATGGGTGCGGAGTAAGATTTTGTGGTGAAGCTAGTGATTGTGAGCTTGCAATTGTAGACTCCCCATTCTAAACTCAATTAATTCATGATTACACTACTCTTGTCGTGCCTTTTGATTTTAGGACGGGCCCTCACACTTTCGCCATGTTTTGTTAGGTTTCTGAATAACTTCGTTAGATGTGGACTTAATTGATTAACAGAATAAATAAAGCGGGCATAACAGAGATTCTGCAATGCTTGTCTCGTACGAGACAATGTGTATCGTACAAGACAACCTTTTCAGAGGTTAGGTTTAATTCCTTTCCCTATTCATTTTGATCTCTTTCTTGATTGTTACTTTCTCCGATCCGAGATTTCATATGATTTGTGACTTCCTAGAACCTTCTAGGCTGATTTGAATCCTAATTAAATCTCCATAACCGAATCTTTGATTCCTGCCTAATTTATGACTTCTTGGCTTGGTCATTATGTCATGAATGGGTATAAATATAAGGTCGCCCCTTCTCATTCGATACACACATTTTATTGAGTTCTTTCCTTAAAAGAACACACAGACACCCTAAATACTCTCTCAAATTTGTTCGTGGTCCCATTGATCTTTGGATATCGAACCTCTGTCAAGGTTCTCCCTCGGAATCTTGTATATTTACAAGGAAAATTCCCTTTTTTTATCTTCTTCTTCTCATCTCATCTAATTGATCTTTAAAGTAGTGTAATCCCATCAAACTAAGGGCTATCCTAGAACCTATCCAATGCTTGGAGATGGTCTCGAAGCACACTAACCCGCATCCCTACCTAAAAATCAATAAGTAATTGGTTTTACTTGTTTTATTTATTTTTTGAATAAATCAATAATCCTAGAGGCAAGACCAGTCATAAGATTTTGTAAGATTTGTGCTCTTTGAACTTCCAATCCTATAACTTAACTCACGAATCCTCTAAAATTTGGATTTGGTTTATATTTCATAACATAACTGAATGGCGACTCACAAAAATAAAAAGAGATTAGGAAGAAAACTTATGAATATTTTTCACCATTCCCAAAGTGGCGACTCTACTGGGAAATTCATTTAGAGGGTTAGACTTGCATGTTCTAGGGATTATTGATTTGTTCTTTTTTCTACAAATTTCGTCAAAAAATATGCATTATGTTCTTCTTGTCTCATATAGGACTACATTAACTCGTACGAGACAACCCTTCCAGTTTCTGGATCTGTTTCTCATGTTCTGAAGTTGGTGATAACTCGGTTTAGACATGTAAGGGGGGATCCCATATTCAGTTTGTGCAAAGTTTCTTCATCTTAGGGTACTTCCTAATGATGGACTCAAATCCAATTAATGTTTTCTTGTGCTAACTCTGTTTTGCAGGATTAAAATGATTGTTATTGTATGTATATATATGCATGAGAATGATATTGGGTTTTATTTAATTATCGGTCATTGGTTGACTCGGGCTTTGTAGTTATTTAACTAAACTCTCTCTCTCTCTCTCTCTCTCTCTATGTGTGTGTGTGTGTGTGTGTGTGTGTGTGTGTGAACTATTGGCCCGAGTCTCTCTACCATGGGGGAAACGTAGGCAATCACTTGTTGCGTCCAATATTTGTTTTGTTTTGTTTTGTTTTTTAAATCTGATTTTTATCACCTAGAATTAACTCTCGCATATGTGCACTCATGATATAACTGTCTTCATTGCACTAAATTACCCTTACTTAACCCGGAGATTCACACTAAGGACGAATGTCAGTCATCTTTATTATTGTTCTCTCCAAAGTTGGTGCACCCAACTCTGTGGTTCGCTCGCATACGACCTTCACAGTGCGAGGAGCCTGAGCTGTAAGCCTGCATAAACCTCATGTATCATTTTAGGCATCTTAAGATACACCTTTGACCGATCAGTTTTACCTTATGGGTTATTTTATGTCTCTGACCAAGCTACGTGTAGTTTACCATCTGAAGGAACCAATGAAAGGCCCTATGAAATGTCCCTTCAGAATGTCCCTACGAATTGTGCCTAACAAGAAAAAAAAAATCCTTCAAAAGGTTCATTACATTTAACTTTGTTTTACAATGAACTAAAATAATTTCATGGTCGCTAGGTTTGTATTTGAATGGTGGATTTCGATAAGAATGTGAATCTTTGCAAAATATTTCCCATTTTGGGGAGTGCAATACAGGTGGAATAGAAGGGGCTCACATTATAGGGTGATGAATCCACTGTTCCAAAACATTAGGTAAAAACCCCAAAAAGGATTTACCTCCGTCTCACAAAAATTAAGATTAAAAGAAGAGATGTAAGCATTGGCTAAAGAGGTCTATTCACTTAAGGCCAAGAAAGCAAAGAAGCAAAAGAAGAAACAAAAAGACACCTCCTCCGAAGACGAGGTACCTTACACTATGAAGACTAAGAAGTTAAAAAAGGGTCACAAATCCGATTCCTCTTCCTCCTCCCTAGAAGACGAGGGACTTAACTCCAAGACTAAGAAAGAATGTAGTGGTGAAACTAAAAAGCCCGATGTCATATGACCATGGACTACCTAGAGAAGAAGCTAGCCTCTCTTGACACTGCAAAGGGATCTTTTACTCATTTTTTTCCATATGCTCTATGATTATCCATCACCAAGCTTCCACGAAAGTACAAGACACCCGATGTTGCAAATTTTAATGGCACCACTTGTGCTCAAGCTCATATTGAGGTCTACACTGAATATATCTTTACAACTATTTTATGCTCAACCTTGTGTGTTTTTGATAGTTTTTGGAGTGTTTATAAGTAATGGAAGGATAAAGTCCCAAAATATAATGAAAAAAGATACGAAAAGGAACGATCAATAACGGAGTGGCAACGGAGGAAAGAATAGAAATTACAGAAAGACAAAGTTTAATATGACCATAGATTTTATAACTATTGGATATTACTCGTCGAGAGCTTTCCAACAATATATGGCATGTCTCAATCGGAGTCTGTACAAAGAAGGTATTACCTTAGGAAGTTTGTCGAGGAATTCGCAAGTTGCTGAAGCACGATGAGCTTCCGCCCCAAAAGGAAGGCTCTCGCCCCCGAAAGCCTGAAACCAAGTTTTTCAGCAAGTTAAAGGGTGCGGCCGCCCCCCCCCCCTCAAAGGGTGCGGTCGCCACTACAAGAAAAAGAGGAATATGCGATGGCCTATTGCGATGGAAGCAAAGGCCGTCGCAGTAGACTTGTTTAGGCGATGGCTAAGGAAATCGCAAACAAAATGGTCGCATTTTGGAGCGGCAGTCCAAAAATCCTTGGAAATTTTCGCGGCTCAATTTGTCGGGAGAGACATTTCAATATGCGACTGCATTAATAAATATGCGATGGACTTAGCCGTCTCATAATCTATTCAATAATAAATCAATTTTCAAAATAAATAAATAAATAAGATTTAATAATAATAAAAAAACCATCGCAATAAAGGAAACAAAAGACGAAACGATAGGTTAAAAACAAATATTCTCTCTCCTCTAACATTACGGTTTTGCAACTCCTCTCTAAAAATCACCCCGCTCGTTTAGCTCGGTTAGGGCTCCTTCGTCTTCCTCCGGCATCCTCCGATCGTCCTCTGGCGTCCTCCGGCAAGCAACAGGTTCACTCTCTTTCTATCTTTTTGTTTCTCCTCTTGTTGTAACTTCGCCTCAACATGGGCCCCCTTCTGTTCTCGTGTTGACTCTGTTACCTCAACATCTTCCTCCGGCTTTACACTCTGAAGCTTCCTGGACAAATGGTCAAGACTCGAACGAGCTTGAGTGAAATGCATTTGGAGGTTAGTATTTTGGTTTTCAACATTCTGGTTTAGATTCTCTTCTCCCTGCAATTTCGCCTCCAATTCCTTCAACCTGTTATTCAAGTTCTGGGTCCCATAAATCAGAGTTGCCTTATCTTCTTCCAAGGTCTTAATCTGTGATTGAAGATCATCAGTCTCCAATCTTAATCTCTCTATTAGAACAGTCTGAGATGAAATTGAACCTTCAAGTTTAATCACCTTGAGAAGAAAAATAACAATTTGAAATGGTAATTGATACTTGTTTTTATTGTACACTTTCAGGTATGTGTATATCTATAACCGGGATGGGACAGAAGTTCACTACTTGAAGGTTATTATCATTATGATAATATTTTGGTCTATGATAAAATATGATTCTCTATTTATGTTGGATAAATGTATTGTAGGGTTAACTTTACATTCAACTTCTATGATGGTGTCCATTCTTGTTTATTATTTTCGATATTTCTGCTTTCTTTTCAGCTTTCTTCGTATGCTGTTAAAATAGTTCCATTTCTCCTTTGCCACTTCTGATTCCAGAAATAAATGTTGTATTGTTTCCAGCTGGCATTCTTCTTTGAAACATACACTTGAACACCATTGGAATCCCTCTAGCTTGAATCCTTTCATCAACATAGACACTTAGACACCAATGATTAAGTTTAATCATTGGTTGGCTCTTCTGCATTGAATTTTTGGTCTGCATCATGATTAAGTTTGTTGATTATGTTACTGTTTATTACTGTTTGCACTAATTTATTTGTCCTCAAGAAAATATGTAATCACACTATATGTAGAAGCAACGTAGTTTAGCTGATTTATAATACTCCTTTCCATAATGATAGTCTCACTTTGAATGAAATCTTTACAGGAGGCTTATGCAAACAAATTCCGTGAAGTTAATGGCCTGGACACTACAATCCAAGTCAATGCTGGACAAAGAATGGTTGTTTTTGTTTTTTGAAACCTGGACAAAGAATGGTAGTTGGTTAGCAAGTTTAGGTACTTGGTATATATTTTGGACAGTGACAACTTTAGATACTTGGTATATATTTTGGATAAAGAATGGATGTTAGTTACAAGTTTATATAAAACTTGTGTTTATGCATATGAGTATTTTATTTATTTTTAGTTTTTATGAAAAAAGTAGCAATGTGAAAATAGAATTTATATAAATTTTGGGAATTCTATAAATTTCGGGATTTGTTTATGCGATGGCTAGTGCCATCTTTAAGCACATCTCAAAGAATTTTGGTGAAATATGTGATGGATGTTGCCATCATATAAAATGTAAAATATATGATTACAATTGCAGTCACATAATCAGGTTTTATGTGATGGTTAAGACCATCTAATGTTGACGACTATATGCGATGGTTAAGACCATCTTTGTTGATCTTTGTTGACGACTATATGTGATGGTTAAGACCATCTTTGTTGACGACTATATGCGATGGTTAATACCATCTTTGTTGACGACTATATGCGATGGTATTTTATTTTAAAAATAATATTATTATCGAAAATAATATTTATCTTATAAGATTAGATGAACCATCGCATAAGGTGTTACGCATTACGCGATGGCCGCGGCTGTCGCATATACCTTTAGCGACAAGGCCTAAGGCGACGACCCTTTTGATGGATTTTGCAATCGTATATAGAATATGCGATAGTTTATAGACGTTATGCGATGACCAAAAGCCATTGCAAAAAGTATGTTTTCTTGTAGTGCGCTCCCCCCCCCATTCCGTGGCAATATTCGTGGCAAAATTCCATAGCAGATTCCAACAGCTTTCCAGACTCCTTTTCAGCTTTGGATTTTGACCTAGGTTTACAATTGTGAAAACAAGGATTCAATCAATGTTTTATTTATTTTCTTTAATACCCCGTCGCGACTAAATTCTTGATTCGTGGATTGGGTAAGTAACAATTGGATTTTGATGCTATTGATTTAATTCTTCCTATCTCTCTCTCATTCTTGTTCTTTTCAACATTCTTAATTATCATTCTTAGGTTTCAATTATATGGTAAGATACTTTTGGCATTTGAATTTAGTAGTGTATAAACCATTGCATTCACATGGATAGTTTATATAATTGGCCATTGTTGAGAATTTTAGAATTAATTTAATGTTTATATCGACTTCATGAAAGATCTAAACAAGATAGAGATATTATGGTTTTAATGTTATAATCGACTTCACGAAAGATATTAACATCTTAACTCTATAATTTTGTGAAAGAACAATTGAATGAGATTGAATTCCTTTTACATGATTTAAATAGCATAAAGAGACAATTGTTATGATTATCCATAAATCCCTTACTTCTTTTTTATCTTTACTTGTCTAATTTTGCTTTCTTAGGTTAATAATTGCTCAAATCAAAACCCCCTTTTGGTTACTCTTTTATACACTAATAAAATATATTTGTTCCACTTTAGTCCCTGTGGATTTAACCCTTGCAAGTAATAATATTACTATATTGATAAACTATTGCACTAGTTAGATAATTTTAATACGAGGTAGATTTCCTCCATCATGTTTTTGGCGCCGTTGTCGGGGACTTGTGTTGCAAACAAGTTAATTTTGTTAGTGTATGCTTGGTCGGCGTTCTTTGGATCTTACCTTGGAGCCATTGAAGACGAAAATGATAAATTAGGTCGCATTTGAAAGAGCTTGAAATAAAAGAGGGCAATCCCCTCGAAAGTGACCTAAATCCCCCTACCACTGGGTAGAGGAGAAAATAAAAGCTGAGATGGTAATCCCACCGGCTCAAACTATGTAGGACTTATTACATCCTAAAGTAGACACATCGGTGTCTTGTATTGTGTTGTCCGATACAACAATGAATCTTTAGGTAAAGGGTCAATATTTTTCCATGTTACCTAATTTTCATGGTCTTTGGACCGAAGAACCTTTGACCTTTCTTATAGATTACATGATAAATGTGTCACATTTCCTAGGCAAAGAGGGAGTGACTGACGAAGAAATTACACTTAAATGATTTCCCTACAATATGAAGGGGAATGCAAAGACTTGGTTGATGATGCTCGCACCTAGGAGCATAAGCACATGGGATGAATTACATGATGTGTTCTTACGCAAATATTACCCCCATCCCACATTGGCCACATTTAGATAGAAAATCATTAGCTTTACACAAGAATCAAGTGAACCTTTCCACGAGGCTTGGGATATGTTTAAGATGTTGTTAGTCTAATTTCCTCACCATAATTTTCCTCTTCCATTGCCCAACTAAACTTTCTATGGTGGACTTAATCCGGTAAATCAATCCATGGTTGACAATGCTATGGGTGGCTTTTTAGGAGCCAAGACACCACAAGAGATTCAAGACCTTTTTGAAATGTTGGGAGCGAACTTCTAACAAAAGAGTACTAGAGGAAAGGTGAGAGGTTTGCTTGAATTGGGCACGAATGATGAACTTGTTAGGCAAATTACTAAATTACATATTAATTTGATAAGTTAACTACTCGCGGTGCTTCTTCAAGCACCAATCTATTCATGATGCATGCTCTATTTGTGGTTTACATAATCATGCTACTAACTTTTGTCCTAGTAGTGCCCAATATGTTATTGAGAATGAACAAGCACTTGGATTAAATGGGTATAATCCAAGGCCACCCCAAAATAATCCTTGTAGCAATACCAACAATCTGGGGTGGAGGAATCATCCCAATTTCTTATGGGGAGGTAATCAAAATAAACTCCTTCACACTCCACCACCTCAAGGGCTATTTGAGCCAAAGAAGTAGCCTTGGGAAGAGGCCATAGAACTAATGAACCTAGAGCGGCAACAAGAATCGAGGAAACATGAAGCCGCCATAAAAAAACATGAAATTCAAGTAGGGAAACTTGCTGAAGCCCTTCAAATCCATATGTCCGTAACCTTTCCGAGTCAAGGAAAACAAGCTATGGCCATATCCAACCTCCGGAATGGCAAGGTGGTAAGTAATGACGTAAATTCTCCTTCTTCCTCCTCTCCCCTCCTCATATTTCTGAAAAAAGATGCTAAAAATAGTAAATGTGGATTGGGAGAAAATCCAAAGTTGTTTACACACCCCAAGCCATATGTACGACTGGTACCCTTTCCTGGTATTTTGATGAGACATTGGATAGAGCATCAAATGAAGAAGTTAGTGGAGATGTTCTCCATGGTTAGCATTAATCTCCCTTTGATCGATGCGATTAAAAATAATCCTTCCTATGCAAATATTTTAAAGGAATTAAAATCTAAAAAACATAGGTATGGAAATAATGAGATGTTGATCATGGGAGAATGTGTAAGTTCCATATTCCGACAAGACCTCCAACCTAAATAAAAGGATCCCAGAAGATTCACAATTTCTATTACTATGGGGGATTCTAGTGAGGTGAAGGCGATGTTAGACCTTGGTGCAAGCATAAATGTGTTGCCATACTCCACTTATTTGAAATTGGGCTTGTCAAGATTAAAGCCTACCATAATGACCTTACAAGAATGTGCAAGTTCCATATTCCGACAAGACCTCCAACCTAAATGAAAGGACCCCAGAAGATTCACAATTTCTATTACTATGGGGGATTCTAGTGAGGTGAAGGCGATGTTAGACCTTGGTGCAAGCATAAATGTGTTGCCATACTCCCCTTATTTGAAATTGGGCTTGTCAAGATTGAAGCCTACCACAATGACCCTACATCTTGCAGACCGTTCTATTAGGTGACCAATAGGCATTGTGGAGGACGTTTTAGTCCAAGTGGGGACCTTGATTGTCCTTGTTGATTATGTTCTGTTGGATATGGCTAATGGAGGAAGTAAGTGTAGCGAGGCTTCTATCTTGCTAGGACGTCCGATGGATGTGGTTTTACCCATCCAAAAGATATATTTCCTAGCTTAGTTGATGCTCGAAACCTCAGGAATTTAATGTGTTTTGTAAGTGTTTTATAAGTTCAAAGGTTGAAGTGCAAATTCTGAGAAAATGGAGGATTTGAGCTTATTTTGGAAGTTCAGGGACCAAACTGAAATTATGGAAAATTGGGGAGTAAACTGGCATTTCAAAGTTCAAGGGCCAAAGTGAAAATCTAGGAAAATAAGGGACCAAAGTGAAACAAGGTGAAAACAAGGAAAAAAATTGGTTAAATAAAGTTTAGGGGCTAAACTGCAATTAAATGGAAAAGGAGGGATGCAGCTGGAAAAGGTAGGTTGGCCGGCAGTGCTGGGCATGAAATAGGGCGTGGCCAGGCAAAAGGAAGAAAGTGGCCGAGAAATGCAGCAGCTGGCAAGGCATGGCCGAAGAAAACTGGGCTGTGGCCGAGCACATTAGAGCGACCGCCCCACCTGGCCGAGCGAACGCCCCATTTGGGCAGAAAGTCAGGGCGACTGCGCCTAGACTGGCCGGGCGACCGTGCCATGGCCTGGCTGAGGGTTTGCGATGGATTTTAGTGACAGATTCGTCCATCACAAAAATTAAAGGCAGTTTTCAAACAGAATCAATGACGGATTTTGGCAGAATCATAAATCGACTTGGATTTTATCAGATTTTGGTTACCAATTGGGATTTTCACCTCCCTCCTCCTATATCAAGGAACACTAGATTAGGTTTTTGGATCTCTCAATCCTCTCTCTATCTTTTCTTTCCCTTTGTCAAATATTACATAGATTAGGGTTTTTATTTATTTTGAAGATTCAAGATTTATTTATTTTAATGGCCATTCAAGGCTAATTTATTTGATTCGTGAATTGAGGTAAGTAAAAAATGGATATATCTTTATTCTAGGGTTTTAATTCTTCCTATCTCTCTCTCTCGTTCTTGTTCTTCTCAACTTTCTTAGCTATTTTTCTTGAGATCAATTGTATTGACCTAGCGGAATATACTTTTGATATCTTGAATTTTTTTGGATATAAACCATTGCACTAGCGTGGATGATTTGTAATTTGACCATTGTTTAGAAGAATAGATTCAATTGAGGACCTAGCGGAAACCAAACAAATCTAGGTTCCATTGTTCTTAAGCATTTAATTGAATTTCTTGAATGTTTATATTAACCTAGCGGAAGTTATAAACGAGATATAGTTATTAGGGTTCTAATGTTCTTATTGACCTAGCAGAATATATGAATATTTTAACCCTATATTTTTGTGAATGAACCCAAGAATGAGATTGAATCCTTTTTACATGATTCAAATAGCATAAAATGATAATTGTTATGATCCCAATCCATGAATCCCTTGTATCTTGATTTCTTTGATTTATTTATTTTGATTTCTTAGATTAATAAATCAAACAAATCAAAAACCCCTTTTCTTGGTTACTTGTGTTCACTAATAAATGATAAATGACTATTTTATAGGCATTTATAGTATTTTTAGTGTATTAATTACTTTAATTTTAATTCCAATTAAGTACTCCCTCCGTCCCACCTCAAGGTTCCACCTTGAGGTGGACACGCTTTTTAAGAAATTTAATTAAAATTGGTAGAAAATTTGAGGAGAGAGAATGTAAAAGTTAAATGTGTGGTAGGGAATAGGAGAGAGAATGTAAAAGTTAAAAATATTTAACAGGAGAGAGAATGAGTGGGAGGAATAGTAAGTTAATATATGGAATGTGTGGTAGGGAATAGGAGAGAGAATGTTTTTTTTGTAAATATATGAAGATGATAAGGGTATAAATATATGAAAAACTTTCCATTTAAGGAAGGGAACCTTGAGGTGGGACGGCCCAAAAAGGAAAGGTGGAACCTTGAGGTGGGACGGAGGGAGTATCATTTAGCTCTTTTTTATTATATATCTTCGATTTTATGATTGGTTGGTATTTTGTGTAATTTTACAGGTTTTTTAGGACATTTTACAAAGTATAAAGGGCCCATAGCAAAAGCCTTGGAAATAGAGGGACCAAAAATGAAAAATGCAGAAGACCAGTCAAAGGAGCTGTTGCTCGGCCGAGCACCTCCTTGCCTCGGCCGAGCATGAAAAGACAGAAGGTTGCTTGCTGAAGACTGCCTTGCTCGGCCAAGCACTCCCCTTGCCTCGGTCGAGCACCTTCCCTGTTCAGCTAACTGATGTATTTTTCAAGAGTTGTGTCCCCCAGCCAAAATGACTATAAATAGGACTCCCTTTGTACTTAGTTGATATACGATTTCATACTTGTAAATATCTAGAATAGACAAGAGATTACTTGTTCATACTCTAGCAATAGATTTGTATATATTACTCCAAGGATTATCAATTGTTCTTGAAGTACTCTCGAAGATCGACGCAATAATATACCAGAAGTTTACTTTCAGCCTATCTTTTTACCCTTTACAAGCATAAGTCTTCTTACTCCAATCTTTATTTATATGTTATCTTATTACATCTTTATGTTTGTTTTGATAATGGCTAGTGAGTAATCCTCCCAATTCTTGGGGTTGGAAACTCAGCATTATGTAGTTTTCTCATTTAAATCAAGTATTTAAAAATCTCGTTTACCATTTCATAATCAATTCTTTTATATCATTTTGTCACTCTTACAAATATGAGTCGACCATATTCTATATGAATTCAGTTAGCCAAGAGAAGTATCCCGCGGAAGAATCTTGGTTAACGGAACCATATAAAACGAACTAGGCTCTATTAATCACAAGTTGTAGTTTAATGGCCTAGGGATGGTCCTTCAGTGGTAAATACGTGGATTTTTATAAACTTAATGGATTCTTTCTATTCATGGACCATCAAGAGATAGGGCATGAATAGTAGAGAATACACGTGCAAAGCCTTCGATTGACATGTAATACATAATTTAGCGTATCATCCTTGATTAATGAATTGAATTATATTTTCTATAAACTTGATTTACTTATTGACTACATATTGTTCGATTTCCAATCCCGGGAATGTTTCATCTTATAAGAATTCAACTAAAGTATTCTTTGAATGTTTTATTTATTTTCTCTAACCAAAGCAAAATTCCCCCAATCTTATTTTTATAAATTCTGTAAAAACAAATATTTTCCAAAGTAAACCCTGTCCTCGTGGGATCGACCCGTACTTGCATTCGCTATACTATTATAGCCCGCGAACTTGCGGTATTTAAAAGAACCGTTAAGGTTTTAAACGAACAATTTTTTGCGCCGTTGCCGGGGACAACGATTTACTTTTTAGATTTGTCTTTACTACATATTTTTGTCTTTAATTTCTGTTTAAAATTTCTTCCAAAAATCTGTTGCGTTTGATTTCTTTGTTGAGTGTTCTTGTGGTTTATGAAACGGTCTCGAATCTTCATTGACAATTTAGATCCAGAACCCGAAAGAAGCTTTCACGAAAGGCTAAGAAGATTCAAAGAAAAATTAGAACAACATATGGCGGAAGAAGAGCCAGCAACACCTCCTAGGACCCTAAGGGACTTCGGTAATCCGAGTACCCCAGGAACTAGATCTCCTATAGTTGTGCTGAACGCTAATGAGACCAAATTTGAAATAAAGCCGCAACTACTTCATATGGTTATGAATAAACAGTACAGCGGAACAGCTTTCGAGGATCCACATCTACATCTCTAAACATTTTTGGAATATTGTGACACAACTCGAATTCAAGGTGTCACACCAGAAGCGATCAGAATACGCCTTTTTCCATTTTCTCTAAAGGACAAGGCAAAACAATGGTTGAACTCGGTCCCCCAGAACTCCTTACCAACATGGGACCAAGTTCAAGAGTCTTTCCTGGGGCATTTCTTCCCACCAACTAAGACCGCCCAGATTCGTACAAAGATCACAAATTTTTGCCAAACAGGAAGCAAAACATTGTATGACGCTTGGGAGCGTTTCAAAGAGCTCCTAAGGATGTGGCCCCACCACGGGCTAGAAAAGTGGTTGATAGTGCACACCTTCTACAACGGTCTCACGTTCAAGACAAGAGAGACCATTGATGTCACTGCAGGAGGGTCACTAATGAACAAAATTGTGGATGAGGCATATGACCTCATCGAAAACATTACTTTGAACCACTATCAGTGGTCGAATGAGAGGGAGAAACCGCAAGGGACTCCGGGTAAGTATAATGTAGATGCCGTTACTCTTCTCTCATCTAAGGTTGATATTATATTGAAAAAGTTTGAAAATCTCAATGTCAATCCCGTAAACAACATTAACGTTGTTTGTGAATTATGTGGGACTAACTCACATAATACGGAAAGTTGTGATCTACTTGACGCTACTTCTAGTGATCGAGTAAACTTTGTTGGTTCTTATGGACATAAGGGGGGTATGTATTCAAATACATACAATATCGAATGGAGAAATCACCCCAACTTCTCCTATAAGAACAACAATGCTTTAAATCCACAACCTTCCACACAACCTCCAGGGTTTACATCAAAGAATTTCAATGCCAATTCAAATTCTTTTCCTCCCCCTAAATCCAAATTAGATTTTTTGATGGACTTTGTTGTTGAAAATAAAAATTCTCAAGAAAAGACTAATAACGAGTTTAGGGAATGCTTTAAATTGTTGAATGCTAGGTTTGATAACCTAGCTGCGCATAATAAGATGGTTGAGAATCAACAAGCTCAGCAGGTCAACCCAATGAATAGACCACAAGGGAGTCTTCACGGTCAACCTCAAAGGCCAAATGAGCATGCTATCCTTGTAAAAACTAGGAGTGATTATGAATTGATAAATGAATGCCCTAGTAAAGAAACTATTAGTCCAATCCCGCCGATGATTGAGACTAATACGAACATTGAAAAGGGGATAGAATCCCCTAGGCTTGCTAAAAGTTTCGAACCACCTTATCTTCAAAAGGTGGTCAAAAGAGAAGTAAACGAGGACTTTACTGAATTTTTAGGAGTTTTGGATGAAATAAACGTAACCATTCCTTTTTCAAAAAATATACAAGAGATGCCTCATTATGCTAGGCCCTTAAAACAAATGCTTTCGGAAAAAGAGAAATTTGAAAAGTTTGAAAATATCATTTTGGCAGAAGAGGTAAGCGCAATTTCGCAAAAGAAACTGCCTCCAAAATTCAAAGATACAAGAACCTTCTCTATCCCTTATTACCTTGGCAGGTGTAATATACAAAATGCTATGCTCGACTTAGGGGCTAGTGTTAGCATCATGCCTTTATCGATTTGCGAGAGATTAGGAGTGGGGGAACGCAAACCCACTACCATTTCTCTCCAGTTGGCAGATCATTCCATACAATACCCTATGGGTATAATGGAAAACATGCCCTATCGAATATGAAACTTAATAATCCCTGTCGACTTTATTGTCCTCAATATAGAGAAGACCAAGAAATTCCTGTCATTTTAGGAAGACCATCTTTAGCCACCGCAGGGGAAATTATAGATGTAAAAAATGGTACTTTCTCTCTTAATGTGGGAAAAAAAGGGTTGAATTCAATATGCAAAATGATCCCGAGGACATTTTTCAAGAAAAATTTGAAAGCTCAAAACCTAAAGATCAAAATTATGAAATAAATGAAAAACCTTTTGATTGTGATAAAAATGTGTTCGATTATTCTGCATGTCTCGATACTAACCATGCAGCGAAGAAGCTCGAAAGAGTAAAAATGCCAAATAAGAAAAGCGTTTCAAAATACCGAACGTGCAAAGATTATAGGCAACTTACTCCACCGAGAAAAAGAACGGGATGGAGGATGTGTACAAACTCAAACACTCCAAAAGGAATTCAATGGCAAATTGTTAGAGACAATAGGCCACCACAATATCACGGATCACCTGTTTTGATTACCGGAAAGGGGTCGAGCTAAGGACCTAAAACAAGCATCATCAGAGTGGTAACTGATGGATTAATTTTTATTTATTTTATCTTTATCTATTTTTGATTTTATTATTTTTATAATTATATTTCAACTCTATTTTTTAGGTTTATCATATAAAAAAAATCAAAATAAGTGCTCGGCCAAGCAGTCCCTTGACTCGGTCGAGCAAGGAGGGACAGAAAGTGGTACAAACTGCAAGCTGTTGTTCGGCCGAGCAAGTCGAATTCGCATAAAATTTTTGGTCAAAAACGGGGACTTGGGCATTGACTCCTCATTACTTTCCCCCAAACACATCCAAAGCCTCTTTGATAATTCATCATGTCCTTCGTTATATACATAGAATATACGCTTGCACCATTTTCGCAAGAGAAGACAAGGGGACAATCAACAGGACTTAATTATTCTTTTTATGGGCATTTGTGACGAGGTATGGGGAGATAAATCTAGGAAAATATCTAGTTGACCGGCTTTGGGATCACAGTTCCCCAACTTTTCCCTGTGATATTCATATAGGAGGGATGATAACCCTTATAGCAATCTATGTTTGTATTGAATTGCCCGAGGAAGGTCCCGATGCTTGGGTACCTGTAAGAGGATCAAGGGTGCTTGATATAGCAGCCCTTAAAGTAATGAACATGATTGCCGAGGAAGGGCAAGGAAGATATACTTGGTTTATGGGAGGTGGTGCTAACAAAACACCTCATCCCATTGTGCCCAACACCAACATTCCGGTGTTATCAATAAACCAACCCAATACTTGGTCCTTCCCGCCTTTGTTGGGTCAAGCTGAAGAGGGGAATGTAGATATGAACTTGGGGCAAGAAGAAGAAGAAGAAGAACAACAACCAACCAACCCTAACCAAAACCAACTCCAACCCGAATTTTATACCATATTCGACCAAATGACCTTCCAAAACAACCAAATCCTCCAAAACCTATCCCAGTTTAACCAAGAATTCCGAGAATTCCGTACTGTCATTCAGGGTAGTTTGAACACCATTCAAGGACAGGTGGACTCCATCTACATCTACGAAATCAGTCATTGGGAAAACTTCCCACCACCACCACCACCCCCACCGTGAGTCACTATTTATTCTTTCTCTACTATTTCTTTTTTAGTCCTTGAAACATTGAGGACAATGTTTAATTTAAGTGTGGGGGAGAATGCATTTTATTTTAAGTTTTTTGTTTAAGTTTTTCTTTTAAATAGCTTAGTTACTTTTTTCTTTTTCTTTTCTTTGTATGCAACTAGAAGCATGTTTTTATTTTATTTTCAAAAAAAATAAAAAATAAAAATTCCCTATAAAGTGTTCTAAGCATTAAAAAAGCTTATATTTATTACCTTTAAAAATCAGTTTCAAATTCCTTGATTCATATATTTTTCAAAAAAGTTTGAGAGCATTTCCTAGAAATTGAATTTAAAGGAATATTAGGCAAATAGATAAAATAGTTATAATTTAAGCTTAGTACAAATAAAATTGCTCTAAAAATCATTATTTTGTGAAAAGTTTGAGCATTGGATATTATCAGTACTTTCGAAAAGATTATTTTTTGCACTTCGGGACTTTCATCTTTTTAATTTCATTTTCGAAAAGACACTCATCTTTTTATGCACCATTTATTGGCTCACTTTTACCTCCATTTCATATTCAAGGCTAGTTAGCATAAAAATGAACACTCCTTGCTTCAATAAACATCTCCACTCAAAAATCAAAATGAATAAATCATTATTAGAATGAGAAAATAAAGAAGCAAGGTGTGATAGCATTTCAAAAGCTTGTATCATCTTTTAAATGCTAGCCTTGACCCCTTCCTTTCCACTTCCATTAACACATCCATCAAATTGTGATCCAAGAATGTTGTGCTAAAACCCCTAAAGTGTCTTTCTTAAGTGAAAATCATCATTTTAAGTCCTTAAAAGTCGCATAAACAAATCTTTCTCATCTTAAAAATCTTTTTCAGTTCCAAGCTCCTACATTTCCAAAATCTTGTTTAGAAAAGCATTTATTTATGCAAAGATTAATTTATAGTTCTTTTATCTATATTCCAATATACACTAGAAGGACCTTCTTAGAAAATATTTTCAATAGTTTTGAAATAATATGAATCAATGTTGAAAATAATTTTCTTAAAGGCAACATCTTTTACAACACTTAAAATCTGAAAGGAAATCACTTATTTATTTTTTTCTTTCTTTTTGGTCATTTACTTCTTACTCTTCTATTTTTATCTCAAACTTGCTTAGGGACAAGCAAGGTTTAAGTATGGGGGAGTTGATAAATGGCTATTTTATAGACATTTATAGTATTTTTAGTGTATTAATTACTTTTATTTTAATACCAATTAAGTATAATTTAGCCCCTTTTTATTATATATCTTCGATTTTATGCTTGGTTGGTATTTAGTGTAATTTTATAGGTTTTTTAGGACATTTTACGAAGTATAAAGGGCCCGGAGCAAAAGCCTTGGAAATAGAGGGACCAGAAATCAAAAATGCAGAAGACCAGTCAAAGGAGCTGCTGCTCAGCCGAGCACCTCCTTGCCTCAGCCGAGCATGAAGGGACAGAAGGTTGCTTGCTGAAGACTCCCTTGCTCGGCCGAGCACTCCCCTTGCCTCGGCCGAGCACCTCCTCTGTTCAGCCAACTGATGTCTTTTTCAAGAGTTGTGTCCCCCCCAGCTAAAATGGCTCTAAATAGGACCCCCTTTGTACTTAGTTAATATACTATTTCATATTTGAAAATATCTAGAATAAACAAGAGATTACTTATTCATACTCTAGCAATAGATTTGTATACATTACTCCAAGGATTATCAATTGTTCTTGAAGTACTCTCTAAGATCAAAGCAATATTATATCAGAAGTTTACTTCCAGCCTTTCATTTTACCCTTTACAAGCATAAGTCTTCTAACTCCAATATTTATTTATATGTTATCTTATTACATCTTTATGTTTGTTTTGATAATGGCTAGTGAGTAATCCTCCCAATTCTTGGGGTTGGAAACTAAGCATTATGTAGTCTTCTCATTTAATTCAAGTATTTAAAAATCTTGTTTACCATTTCATAATCAATTTTTTTATATCATTTTGTCATGCTTACAAATATGAGTCAACCATATTCTGTATGAATTCAGTTAACCAAGAGAAGTATCCTGCGGAAGAATCTTGGTTAACGGAACCATATAAAATGAACTAGGCTCCATTAATCACAAGTTGTAGTTTAATGGCCTAGGGATGGTCCTTCAGTGTTAAATACGTGGATTTTTATAAACATAATTGATTCTTGCTATACATGGACCATCAAGAGATAGGGCATGAATAGTAGAGAATACACGTGCAAAGCCTTCGATTGACATGTAATGCATAATTTAGCGTATCATCCTTGATTAATGATTTGAATTATATTTTCTATAAACTTGATTTACTTATTGACTACATATTGTTCGATTTCCAATCCCGGGAATGTTTCATCTTATAAGAATTCAACTAAGGTAATCTGTGTATGTTTTATTTATTTTCTCAAACCAAAGCAAAATTCCCCCATTCTTATTATTATAAATTCTGTAAAAACAAATATTTTCCAAAGTAAACCCTGTCCTCATGGGATCAACCCGTACTTGCATTCACTATACTATTATAGCCCGTGCACTTGCAGTATTTAAAAGAACCGTTAAGATTTGAAACGAACATAAAATACACTTGTTCCACTTTAGTCCCTATGAATTCGACCCTTGCTTGTGCATACTACTACATCGGTAACTAGTACACTTGCTATGTATTTTTAATAAGAGGGAAGTTTCCTCCATCATATTTTTGGCGCCTGTAGGTACCCAAATCCGGTTCATAAAAATACGTTAATTCGCACTTTCCAAATTAACTAGATTTCCGGGGACTGTCCGGATCATTCAAAATCAATGTGCATCAAAAATACGTTAGAACACGCTAAAAATATTACTTTCCAAAAAATACGCGATTTCCGGGACTGTTCCGACATTTATTCGGACAGTTGATTAAAAAACTATCAAAATCTGGACAAAGGACGAAACAATGATAACTCGTCACAAAAGTCTCCCCAAGGGTCAAATCAGGGTCAAATCACGTCAGAGTGTAAAATGACCAAAATACCCTCAGGCTGAAAGTTAGGCCGGCCGACATGTTTTGCTAGCTTAACCAGCAAGTCATCCAAAGGTCAAATCAATAAATCAAAATACCCAAAATGCCCTCAGGCTGAAAGAAAGGCCGACCGGCCTGTTTTGCAAATTTACAGCCTATAAATAATAGCATTAGATTTCAGTTTTAACCTGGGAAATTTTCACCCTCCGAATCAAAACACTCCCATTTTCAGTTCCAGCAAAGAATTTTCATCCGAAAGTCTCGAAAATTGCCTCGATTAGCGTGAAAACCCCATTTTCCCAAATAAATCCTAATCCAAACACTTTTCGTACCCGACTTACGAACCCTCGAAAGATAGAGTCAAAAACCAAACATTGGTAAACTTTCCTTCTCAATCTAAACTCTCATCTTTTTTACTTTCTTTTTGTCATTTTGTTCACATTACCTTTCTCAAAATGTAAACGTTCTAGATAACCAGTCCGGGTCAAGAAGTGATCCCCTCTCTATTATTCTTCTCTTTCGAAAAGTGTAATTTAGAGTTAAAATGGGAGATCTTGACCTGTCGATTGACATTTTCATCTTATTTAAAATAATGTCATTTACCGTCTGAATCGTTTGATTTGTTGATCATTATTTACCGTCCGAATCGTTTGATTCGTTGATCGTTCTTTATCGTCTGAATCGTTTGATTCGTTAATCATTATTTACCGTCCGAATCATTCGATTCATTGATATTGTCATTTCATTAATGTCATTTACCGTCTCCGAGTCAAGTAATTGACTTGTTGATCGTCATTTCATTACTGTCAATTACTATAAACGCTTTCATTTCAAAAGTCTATATTATTGTCATCTTTTCACTTACCAAAAATGCCCCTCATTTCAAAACCTGTAATTTAAACTCAGTTTTACTAATCTTCACACACATACACACATGCACAATTTTTTAAGAAAGGTAGAAAGACTCATCAATACGAGGCGTTTCGGGTGAGCACAATTAATCTCTTTCCGAGGCGTAACGTGACCTCCAAATCTAACAATCTCTTTTTAGCCTTTTTCAAAGTTTTTGCTCATAATAAAAATGGCGTGGCGACTCTTTTTTTTTTTTTTGGTAATTTCAGTTGGCGATTCCGCTGGGGAAATTTAACATGTTTTCTTCAAACTGCTTTTGTTTTAAAAAATATTTTGTGGGTCAAACTTTCATTTACTCTTTCTCGCTTTTTTGCGCGTGTGTGTTTTCTTCATGTTTTGTAATTACCTGCATTTCTTTCCAAAAAAAAAGAAATTTTAAATACCTCCGGTTTTCAAAATTTTGGACTGTTTTTAAAAAAATGTGTTGTTTTTCGCATTCTTTTAAAATCATAAAATGCTTTGTGCATATCTGTTCATAAGTTGGTTTTCGTGCATAATTTTGAACTTCTCATAAATTCTTTTTAAAAAATTTGAAAATCTCTGTTTTACTCATAAAAAGAATTTAGTGACCGCACACTACGCGTACTATTACCATGTACACTTGCACACTACAACCCTTAACCAGGGGTGACCGTTCAGCTGAAACTTGAAGGCCTTCATTATGCCTCTCTTGTGCGCACGGGGTCATCCCAAATAGCCTATCCTCGCCCGTATAACCATGCACTCTTTATGTCACTGTAAGTACGCCAATCTCATTCGCGACCCTTTTTATGTGCATTTTAATGTGATAAAATTGCACTAAAGGGCGTTTTGGTAAATTCCCGGTCCGTTCCGAGACTTCCGGAAACATTTTATGAGTTTCTCGTGAAGGAAGTATTTTTTAGTATTTTTCCCGGAGAAAAGGACCTATAGGGAATTAACTGCTTTGGGCTTTTAAAGAATTAACCCGAAATGTTCCAGAAGCAGGTTTTGGCGCCAGAAACAGTTATGGGCGTAGCCAATCGTGCGACAAATTGAAGCTTGAAAATTGGATATGTTGGGTCGTGCGACATTATAATCCATTTTCCCAATCAGTGCTTAAATACCAAATGCATTCATTTGTCAAGGGGGCTCACACACAAACACACAACTCTCTCATTCACAGCTTCTCTCTCTAACTCTCCTCTCTCTCTTTATACGCAAAATCCCTCTCTCTCTCACTAAACGCAATCCGCCATTGCAGCTCCTTAGATCGTCTTCTTCAACCACCCTCCCTCTCAACAAATTCAACACCAAACCTGAACCTCCATCACCTATCCCTTCTTCTCCGATCCCCAAACCAACCGGTGACCCAATTCCTTTCAAACTTCCCAATCTAATTTCCCCTCAACCAAAACCCATACACCGGCGATATCTCCCTACCGTTCCCCTTCTCTGACGAGAACCCTCCAATCTCAATCGCTACCCAAAGCCGACAACCACAACCGCTTCCCCTGTTCTAGCCCCAAGCCGGTAACCACCAATAACAGCTTACTCACCGTTCTCTCTCTCCACCTCGATTGAACTCACCGGAAGCAACCCAAACCCTTCTCTCTAAACTGAATCGCCCTTACCTGGTTCCACCCCTCTCTATACCCAAAACCTATTTCCCTCTTCCCTTGTTCTGTTTCCAGAGCTCTGTCCGATTCAACACACACGTACGTACTGGAATTTGCCAAGCTATTTGGTCTGTAATCTGAGTTCATTCCGAAGCCGATTTGAAGATCCTTCTACCTAACGTGTTTGAAGGAACGTGGACTACGAGGGTAACGAATCTCTTCCCTCGATCTCTATCTCATATTTGCTATTGTGTTTGCTTCATTGCGGTAATTGTTCCCGGACTTGATAATTGGACTCCATCCGTCCTCAATTATCAAGTCCCAACTGCCATTCCTCTGTTTAAATAGCTTAGTTGGATGCAATTGATATTCATAATGTGATTTTGTGGGATTTGTTGTTTATTGGCCAAGGGAGTGTGGATCTCCCTATATCCACATCCCCTTGGTCAATCTATTGTGAATTCATTGTTTCTGAGTTGAATTGTTATTGTGTTGGGATTTGAATTGTTTTCTGATTGATTCTGGTTGAAATTTGTAAAGTCTCCGCAAAGTGCATCGTTGTGTCACGCGACATAATTGAACCCTCAGGTCCTGTGTCACACGACATAATGTGTACTCTGCAGAAACTACTTTTAGTTGTAATCCGTATTCAGTCCTTGATGTAAAGTGGGATGTGGCCTCCCAGAGTCAATGGTTCACAAGTTGTATTCCCCCTTGTTGAGCAATAAAATAAAGCATCAAAATGCATTTTGTACATATATTGTCATACACACTTCGCACGCACATTTGAATGAATGGGATGTTGAACATTGAAAGACTCATCTACGGATGAGACGTGTTGGGTGAACTCTCGGTTCTTCCCAACACGTAACTTGAACCCCAAACCCATTTTCTCTTTCAAAAAGGTTTTCAATGTTTCCTTAAAAATGGCGTGGCGACTCCCTATTTTTATTTTTCGGCGAGCGTTCATTCAGTCACACTTCGTCCAAGACATTGATTGGTTTTTTGGCTTAGTTCTTGTCCTAAAGCCTACGTGTAAATTCTTACACCGATCTTCCTCACAAGTAAAAACATAAAAGTTAAGACCAAAGGTCATTTCTCGATCCTGAGTCTTAGCTTTTGGCTTTGACTTTGACGCAGAACCATGTTAAAAATACACTCGAAGGTTCAATGTGGCGCAATGTCATCAAACTTTAACGTATGAACCATGCCAGTCATAACTTGGCCAATGCCAAGAGCTAAGGCTCCTCGCGAAAGCGAGTCAAAGAGAGGTCATGCCGAAATTTTGGCACGATTTATGCCTTAACTCGAGGATGTTGACTTTGACCGTGACCTACATGACATATGCGTCAAAAGTTTCCATGACCAGCTAGCCCCTAAGTTCACTTTTCCTTTTTGTCAGTGGAATCCGCTTGCCCTATAGGATCCTCGCTCGGGATTGTCCATCCCTGGAAGGCAATGTACATGTGAAAAATGAGGGGTCTATAGACGTAGTGTCGGGATCCACTGATTTAGGACCTAGAGTAGTTGCAAAAAAGAAGAGCAATCTTTTCCGACCAGTTAGGATTCTGAGAAAACATGTTTTAAATAAACTTGAGCAGTAACTGCACGTTGCACGAGCCCAAAGTCTTGAGCCAAATACCTCTTCCAAAATCTAAGCCTTGCATTTCGTTCCTTACATCGAACAAAGAGTGGTTCAGAATCCCGGGTTGCCGTCTCTTCAGCATTACAGCTACAGAATCGTCAGATATTTCCTTAGTTTCCTCAGTTCCTATTGTCAGATTTTCCGGAATGTCAGATTCGCCGAGAAACTGTGATGGGAATGGAACCCCGCCACCAGAAAATGACATGACATTGGAAGATGCCCTCTGAGCCTGCGAGGTCTACAAGAAACAAAAAGAAGATCAGTAGAACTTCATGATACAAATATATGATCCCGCTTGTTATGTAAATACAATAACATTCACCAATGTAAATTCGTCAATGCATGGGGTTCAACATAATGAGGCATTACCCATCACCAGTTCAGCGAAAAGCAATGGGCAAAATGCTACTCTCCATCTTGAAGACTTTCAAACTAAGGAAGAGTTGACCAAAGCTTGGGAGGCCTCCAGACTTCGACGCCGCCAGCATGCTCCTCCTTCATCGTCTTCAGAGAATTCAACGGATCATGTTCTTCCTCACCACTTGCTTCATCCAGCGGACACTCAAACCTCACCAATTTTTCAGGCTCAATTGGTTCAGCATCCTTTCTGTCCCACTTAATATGCTCAGAATTAATCGGGTTTCGCACCCATGACTTTTTCTGCCCATTACTTCGAACATCCTTCGTCTGCTTCAGCTGCTCCATGGCCTCAAATCCCTCAATTTTAACAGTACCCACCAATTTATGCTCCATTCCCTCAAAACCAATTTGTCCAACCCCCACTAGAATATGGCACTGAATTATTAAAGGAATACCTAACTGTCTCGGGTTTCTCACCCTCATTTATCCCTATTGGATCTAATGAATTTACCATTCGATCCCATTGTAAGTACCCAAATCTGGATCGTCAAAATCCGTCAGAAAGTTAACCGAAATCCGTTAACTGGCCCGCTCCAGGTTAACCGGAACTCGTTAAACTCCCCGTTGCCATGCCAACGAGACGTCCCGGGACTGCCCCGTGCATCCCGACGTCGAAGCGTACTTAACACGTGTCATCTCACGTAAAAGTATGGCTTTCCCTGAAAAACGCACTTTCCGGCACTTTCCGGGGGTGTTTCGGACATTTTCCGGACTGTTATTTTAAAAAACGGACAAAACCGGGACCGGGGAACGAACTCCCACGCATTTGGTGAGTCATGGGACACGTGGCAGCCATGCTACAGCCCACACATCACCTTTCAATCAGAAATCAAAGGGAAAAGACTAAAATACCCCTGGTATACAGTCAAAGTCTGGCCGAACTCCCTGTGCACATTTTCTGAAATTGCCAGCAAGCCCGTCAAATTTCCAAAATACCAAAAAACCCCTGGAAAACAGTCTAAGTCCGGCCGGACTCTTACTGTATTTTTCACCTATAAATAGGAGGGCTGTCAAAGCCATTTCATAACAACAAAATTACCCCAAAAAAGTCACTACCCCCCGGCACAAACCAGTTTCACCCCTCCCGAGCTCCCATTTTGCCTCGATTCGCGTGAAACCTCCGTATTTCGATCAAATACGTCCCTCACCACTACGAAACACCATTTCAAACCTCTTTCCGTGTCCCGTACACACCTTCCGAGCAAAAGGAGTCGACCCTAGCCATAGGTATAACTCCCTCTCTCTAATCTCTCGTCTCGTCTCAGTTTACGCGCCAGTCGCTATCTTTGTTTGCAGATTCTTGAAATGTAGGCATACTCCAGTCTAATGGGGTCCGATACGTTTTAGCCCCTCGATCCTCTTCTCTTTCTGTAAGAGAAGTAATCACGGGTTAAAACGGCGTTCCGACCCCGTTCCGTTTATTTTTTCTGTCATTTACCATTCCGGATCGATCGATCCGTTGATCGTCATTTACTTTCTGTCATTTACAATTCCGAGCCGTTTTGGCTCGTTGATCGTCATTTACAACTCCGAGCCGTTTGGCTCGTCGATCGTCATTTACAATTTCGGATCGTTTGATTCCGTTGATACTACTTTAAATACTGTCATTTATAAAGTCTGACCCGTTTGGATCATGATAGTATTTACTTTTCAAAGTCCGAGTCGCAGCCCGATTCGTTGATTGCATGTCATTTAATACGTATTTTTCCCGTAAAAATCGTTAACAATGTAATGCCCGGTTCAAAACCGGAGTTCGTCCTTCGAACTCTCTTTCAAAACGCGCGAAATGACGTTTGGCCTCCGAACGCTCATCTTTCTAACTAAAAGCCGCTATTTGACATTCCAAATCATTTAATACGTATTTTTCCCGTAAAAATCGTTAACAATGAATCGTCCGGTTCAAAACCGGAGTTCGTCATTCGAACTCCTTTTCAAACTCAAAATCGACGTTTGACATTCAAACGCTCATTTCAAACTTAAATCGACGTTTGCCAAGCAAACGCTCATCTCCGTCTCAAAACCGACGTTTGTCATTCAAACGATCGCTTTTTCAAAAGTCACCTAATCAACGTTTGACATTCAAACCAAGATTAAGCTTGTCATTCAAGCCCCCTTTTCAAAAACACACACACACGATTTCGAGAAAGGTAGAAAGACTCGTCATACGAGGCATTTCGGGTGATCTCAATATACTCTTCCCGAAACGTAACGTGACCTCCGAACCTAACAATCTCTGGTACTAAAAAGCTTTTTACTCATTTTTGCTACCAATAAAAATGACCCCCGTTTTCAAAGCCTTTTCCTAAGTTTTTGCTACCAATAAAAACGACACCATTTTCACAAAAGCCGTTTCTCAACGTTTGGGCTCAAAATACAAAAACCGCGTGGCGACTCCTCATTTTTTCCTTCCCATGATGCGAGGTCTCAGACACCAACCCTCCGCGAAAGACAACCGCATTTCGTGCCGCCCGCCGAAATCCCGGGTAATTTCAGTTGGCGACTCCGCTGGGGACTAAGATACTTTTTTCAAAACTGCCGTTGTTTTCAAAAAAGCATTCCGAGGGTCAAACTTTCGTTTACCCTTCCTCGTTTTCATGTGCGTGTTTTACTTTAAACCTCGAACGGTTTTTTTTCAAAGGCATTACATTGACATTTTCCAAAATCATACCATGTTTGTGCATTCCTATTCATGTTTGATTTTCATGCTGTCTTTTGAACTGCGCATCATAATGCTTTAAGACACATTCTGAAAAATCTCTGTTTTTACTCAGAAAAAGAATTTTAGTGACCGCACACTACGCGCACTTGCTGCCTCGGAACACCGCACTTCACGTGCACTTGCTGCCTCGGTACACTGCACACTACAACCCCTAACCCGGGATGGCCTTATCAGTTGCACCCCGATTGGTCTGTCAAACACCTTTCGGGGGCGCACGGGGTCGTCCCAAACATCCCATCCTAGCCCATGTAAGCCATGCACTCTTTGTGTCACACTTTGTCCAAGACCCCGGTTGGTTTTTGGCTTAGCTCGTGTCATAAAGCCTAAGTGTATGTTTTTTTACGCCGGACCCCGCTCCGAGTCAAGCTCGAGAGGTTGAGACCGAAGGTCGTTCCCGACCCGAAGTCTTGAGCTTTTCAGTCTTGACTTTGACGCGGAGCTCTGCCGAAAAATATACCCAAAGGTTCAATGTGACGCCGTGTCACCAAACCTCACCGTATCCACCGTGCCAGCCACAACTTGGCCAACGCCAAAAGCTAAGGTCCCTCACGCAAGCGAGTCAGGAGAGGTCATGCCGAAATTTTGGCACAATCCCCCACCTTAACTTAAGGACGTGACTTCGACTGTGGCCCGTGCGTCACATACGTTGAAAGTTTGCGTGATCAGCTAGCCTTAAGTTCACTTTTTCCTTTGTCGGTGGAACTCGCTTGCCTTATAAGACCTCGCTCGGGATAGTCCGTCTCGAGAAAGATGATCTACAATGGAAACGAGGGGCTTATAAGCGTAGTGACGAGATCCACTGATTAGAGCTCTAGGATTAGTTGCGAAAAAGAAGACTCGCTCTTTTCCAACCGATTAGGACTCTGAGAAAACACGCTTTAAGTAAACATTAATCGGTAACTGCACATTGCACAAGCCCGAAACCTTGAGCCAAATACCCTTTTCCGAAGCCTAAACCCTTCCTCTCGTTCCCCGCAATGAGCGTAAAGTGGTTCAGATTATCGGGTCGGCGCCTTGCCGAGAATCACGGTAACGGCGGCGTCGAGCTTCTTCGGTTCCCTCGGTTCCTCACGGCAATTTCCGACATGTCTAGTTCACCGAGAAATCGTGACGGGGAAGGACCCCCGCCACCGGCAACAGATATGACATTGGAAGCAGCCATCCGGGCTTGTGAGGTTCACAAGAGGCGTAAAGAAGATTAGCGAGAATTTCGTGGTACACTTTTCCGAATGAGCGTGGTATAGCGGCCTATCCCCGCCGACGGTACTTTTGTCCCGGTCGAGGATGACGATTCCCCGAAACCAGCTCACCAAACCTTCAATCAGTTCCTCCCCGCCAACTTACGGATGCCTTCGAATCAAGGAAACAACCGACCTAGGCTTCACGTTGCCACCTCCTAGGGCAACCCCGTCATATTTGGCGCCCCTGTGCTACTCCTATCACTCAATACCACCAACGCACCGCCTGACCATCTCAGATGCCAATATCCTTCAATACCCTCCCGTGTTCGTCCCATTGCCTATACACGAATCCCAAAACACCGGGGACAAACCCCGATACAGCTCGTAAAAGGCCCCCATATATCCACATATATCAAGCCTTCCACCTCCAATCACTACCGCTCACGTGGTAGCACCCGGCGCCGAGCCTCACAAACCCACCACCTGACCCAACCTTAGCCTCGGGATGGTCGAATGTATGAAAGACCCGAAAGCCACCATGAGCAGCTCAAAATAGGAAACGCCAAATCCACGGATCCGGGAATGGTCACGCCTCTCCCCGCCAAGTTCGAATGCCGAGATGGACCGATTCGACGGAACCGAATGTCTCAAACGCACGTCGACACCTACGTTCTCGGCATGAGAGCAAAAGGAGCAACCCTCCAAAGAAATGGCCGACCACTTCCAAAGATACGCTCAAAAGTTCAGTTACGATGGTTTCTAAGGGTCAAGCTCGCGGATCGCCACACTTGGGATCGATTAGTAACATCTTCCCGGAACGGTACCGATCCAACTTAGAGTGGGAAACAAGTCGCGAGGACTTAATCACCACCGAGCGTAAAGCGGATGAAAGTGTTGGAGAATTCTACAAGAGGTGGAGTTGGAAACTCTCCGAGATCATGGAGCCACTCTCCAAAGAGGAACAGATGCGGATCTTCAAGTCCCGCTTAAGACCGTCCATCGAACTCTCATCGCTCATCATTTCTTCCTGCATCTCCGGCCATGGTCAATGCCGGCTCACAGCTCGAGAAGGATCTCAAGGAAAAGTTGGCTACCGCACACCATACGTATACCGCTCGCCAGCTTGCATTCAATCCCGCACCGGCCCCGGCAAAGGGAAAGATACGTCTGTCAACTATATCCATCGTGACAGCTAGCCGGGCAACAAACCCAGCCCCACAAAGCAACAACTCCACTTCAAAGCAGCCTGCCGTACACTTCGACAAGTTGGACATGCCGCTAAGCAAGATGATGGAAGGGTTAATCAAGGAAGGTCTCCTTAAACCCGTTGCAAATTACAAACCCAAGAATCCCGTAGCCAATGCGGACAAGAACAAATACCTGCGCCTTCCATCGCATCACGGCCATACCACGTACAACCTGTTTGGGGTTACGATACGAAATCCATAACTTGATAGAAGAAGGCAAATTGGAGCGCCCCCGTGGGCCCAATACGGAAACCCCTTTCCGAACAATAACAAAGGTGAATTCCATTGAGCGGATGCCCAAGAAGATTGTCGCAGCCGCTTCCTCCGATTCTTCCCCGCCGGGTCCTCATCTAATGTCCACATCGCCTACGATGTTTGTGATCGCTCCGCCTCGCCCGGGAGTACGAGTCCCAAGAGATGGTCCGGAGCAATCCTCCGAGAAAACAAGAAGAAGTCCTCTCAACAGATATCGAGAGAAAGATACGAAGCCGGAGACACCAAAGGTGGGTACACTCGGAGAGCCATCCGAAGGTTCGACTACTACGTACTCTACTCTAGCAGCCCTCCCTTCCTCCAGGCCATGCAAACTTTAGAGCGTACAAGGGTGGAAAAGCCGAAAAGTCCCGCTCAAACCGTAGTTCAGCCCTGTGGCTCCGAATACCTCGCACCTTGGTAACCTTACCGCGCCGTAGACAAAACCCCGCGGGATCGCCTAAGATTCAATTTGTCCAGCCTTCCGAGCTCGGACCAAAGAAGGAAGATCAAAGTCGCCTTGGCACTCGCACTCGATCAACGTGCTAACCAAGGGCGGCAACCGCCACAAGCAGCCTCAACGCAATCCCGAGGTTCCCGCAAAGGCTTTACCTCGCAAAAGAAAGACAGAAACGGATGGCCGGATGACTCTCCTTCTACGGATAGAGATGAGATCTACGATTCCCGATCAGTATGGCAAGCATGATCACGTTCGTGACGAAGATCTACCGAGAGATGCCTCGGGGCACAACGAAGCTCGTACATCACTCTCAAGCTCAACACCATATCACTCCCCGGAGTATTGGTAGATAACGGGTCAGCCGTTAATGTTCTCCCTCTCAAGATGATGCGAGCCCTCCGCATCAACGAAAGCCATCTCGATTCCGTCAACCCGACTATCGTGGCCTATGACAAGACGTCTCGTCCCATCCTGGGACGGTGACTCGAACTCGGTTCGAGACCCAAATGGTGCCAAGAAAATTCCACGTGATGGACATTCCATCCGAGTTCACAGCCCTCTTGGGACGCCCTTGGCTACATCACATGAACGCCATAGCCTCCACTGTCCATCAGTGTGTTAAGTTCATTAATCGGCAGGAGATCTTGAAGTCATCCGAGGGGACAGCTTCCTCATAGGAAACGGCCGAGACAATAGCCAAGCGTGCCCGCAATGTGCACCGGTTACCTCCTTCAAATCAACCAAGGGACTATCGGGGCAAATCTCATCGTAATCCTCGTAGTCCGGAGATGCTAACTATGTAAACGTACTCGAGCAAAGTGCACTCGGCAGCCCGATACATCAAGTTCAACTGTCGTTTCCAACATTTGGAGTGCGATTGGAAAGAAACACCGAGCATCGCCATGATGCGGGCACATAAACCCCAGCCTCCAATCGGAGATTCGTCAGCATTCTTCAAACCAACTCTCTGGCCCCGCCAGGCGAAGAGATCTTCGTGATAAAGGTCAACAAGCATCGTCATTCTCGTATTGAATGCATGGAAGTCGTATGGGACGTTCTCCACGAGGAATTACCCGCTGCACCCCTCTTCTCCAATGAAGGGCATGATGTTTTCCTAGCAGCTCCAAAGAACGCACCCGACGCAATACGTCCCTACGTTTGGATTGAGCCGCCGATGACGACGAGTCGTGACTCTCCGAGTCGAAGATGCGGCACCCGCGGCGTGCACCTCTCGCATTCACATGCTCGCCGAGGACGGCACTCCTTCCGATCAAGTCACCTACGACCAAGGCTCCAATACCATGGAAATTGTTAAGCTCAACGTCCAAGACAGCAAATTTATCCGACAATTGGAAGTTACCGGTTGACACAACGAAGAATCCTCTCGATCAAGTGATCGACGACGACTTCGTCAACATCATCTATTCCAGATATCCCGATGATACCAAGGATCCGGTCCTCATCGTCGATTCTCGCAATGCCAAAGTCACCTCGACGACCGCCCGCTCATGGTAAACGAGGCCCCGGCCAACCGAGCTCGTAGCTCATCGCACTTCCGAGTACCAGCCCCAGTGGCAACCGGCCCATGCCGTTAGTCAAGCTTATACCCTCAAGCGCCGCCAAGGCCAAGGGCAACAAATAAGGAGACCAAGCTCCTCACCCCGTCACGAATCGATCAACCTCGGGAACGCTTCCGCAGCCTACTCCGAAAACATCTCGTGAAGGTCTTCCCCGCAAGACGTAGCCGCCTTCCGACATTGGAAATGACCACCTCAAGATCAACATGCTCCAGCTTCGATTCTACTCCCAATCGTCACGGCCCCGAGTCGACATCCCGCCGCAGACTCGCTAGCTCGATAGACTTGGCGATCGAGCGAGATCACGAGACCGTCAACATCGCAGTTCAACACCCCCGTGGGTTCAATCAAGCAAAATTGGGCAAACTTCTTGGTAATCGAGATCAAGGAAGGCCGCATGGAATGTCCTGCCCGACTTCCTTCATTAACGTAATCCAAGTGTTCCCGCCATTCGGCGATTTGGATGTGATCACAGTTCTAGACACTAGTCAGATGGCGCGCACCTATGGAGACTGTTTAGCTCTCGCAAGGAAAGCCCTCATGGAACTAGCCGCTCAAGAAAGCCGTCTTTGGGACGAAGACCAAGCTCGAAAGACCTACAGGGACCAAGCCCTTAAAGTGTCACAGCAGCCTTCGTACGTAAAGCTAGAGGCCACTCTAGACCCGCCTCGACCTCGTGGTTTTGCTCACGGCAACTTCCTCGACTACCGTCTGTTCTCATCCAACCCCTCTCGCCACACGAGGGTGGTCAACGGTCCCGATGACCTAGGAGATGGAACGACACAGCATAACGAATCCCGCCGCTTGCCTCCCGAGGAAAGCAAGTTCTCTCGTGAAAGCGACGACGAAGGCGATGAAACTATTCTTTCCAAGCCGGGCATGAAGTCAACAAAACCGACTCCCAAGGGTCCCGGGAGGATGGAAACGGATCATTTCCACACTCAAATTGAAAGGCCAACTCAGGAGGAAGGTCTATTTAAAAACAAGAGGAGGATGGAAATTGCATCTCGAGCAACTACTCAGTGGAGATTCCGTAGCCTACGACATTCGCTTACAGAGACGATCGACCGGGTCGCCCACCGCCATGGGCAGATGTTCGGGAAGCCGTGTACTCACCTTCCGACATACCCGCTACTCGATAAAGCGTAAAAGAAAGCTCTCCCCGGTGGAAGTTTATCTAGACCGCCGCACGCAGCTCAAAGAAGCCCCGGCTATTCTCACATGGGAAGAAACGCAGTCATTAACTCTCGACGCAGCTCGCCGCAAGAAAGTTAATCTGGGCCAAGAGTGGAGGAAGTTTAGCAAACCATGAGTATCGCTGCACCCAACTCTGCATGCCTCGAGTATGCTCAAGAAGAAGGAAAGGAGCGCGGTATACCGTGAAGAGATCAAGGAGACTGTTCGCCCGAACCTAGAACTCTCCAACCTCCTCGAGGGTCGCAATGCACGCCAGCCTCCGACGACCACCGTTGTGCACCGACATTCGAACAACATGGCCAAACCGTAGGCTACCTCCCCGCAGAGGCACCTAAGCGCATCCCGGGACGTAATCCGCTGCCGCCGAAGCTTCAGTGGAATACATCCACAGCCAATGAGTTGAGGGAAGACATATGGCCCTATGCTACGAGGAATCCTCCTCTAACTATGGCTCAACTCAGAGCGGCCTGTTCGTAAGGGACCAAACCCGATGTCGCCGTTCTAACCCGATCGGGTCAAATCCATGCATTACCACCCAAGGCCACTAAAAAGCCGCGGAGCCGTAATCGCAACCCGGCCGCCCGAAGACACAAGTTCCCCGAAAGAGGACCCGATCCTCACTACCAAGCGCACTCAGCGAACATTTCCCTTTGGTCTCTCGCCACCTCCTCTTATCCTCACAAGCTCAAGCTAGAGGAAAGCCTGGCCCGTACCATGGTCCCCGTGGACGCAACCCTGCACGAAGTCATTCGATGATCGGCAACATCCACTACGGCAACATTATCACCTTCACGTATTTGGACCTTCCAAAATTTGGGGCCGATCACAATGAGCCGCTCTACATCACAGCCCACTGACGAGCGTCGCCTTCCCCGCGTATTGGTAGACGGAGGTTCCGAATGAATGTCTTGCCCGCCAAGATGATGGACTCTCGCTTGACATCAAGCCCACAGATCTCGAAGCCTTCACCCACACCTGCCAAGGCCTATGACTCTACTTCCCGTACAGCTTCTGAGTTGCTACTCTTAACATCCGGTTCGGCAAGCGGATGATCCCCACCGAATTCCAAGTATTGGACATTCCAATCACTTTCACAGCCATCCCGGGGCGTCCCCGGCCGCATCAAATCAATGGCGTGGCATCCACCCTTCATCGCTGCCTCAAGTTCATGCAAGGCAACGAGCTAACTACGCCTACGGCGACAGTTGTCACCACCGAGGGGACCAAAGACCAACGACATTCCTGTTAGAAATCAAGCATAATGACAACATGGCATTAACTCGGATTCACTCGAGACCTCCAAGATCCAAATATGCAACGTGGACCTTCCACTATCTCACGACTGCATTCCTCCCGCCATGAAGATGATGAAACTCATGAACTTCATCCTGTGATCGGGGCTCGGCAAAAGGCTACAAGGCCAACACCAAGTTATTGAAGTCAAGGACCACACCACGGTCCAGGGCTTAGCTACGTGCCAACACCGCCCGACATCAAGGAAGACAAAAGGCTCGCCCGCACTAAGGCAAAGAAGCCCGCAAAAGGGGAACCTCCGACGGCACACCCAACCTCCGGCCTTACAGCTTTGACCTCGCTCATTACTTCACCAAGGGAACCGCCAGCAGAACTGAGGGGACCGACAAGGGAACCGACACAGAACCGAGGGGACCGACAAGCTGAACCGAGGGGACCGATGAACCGACAGAATCGAGGGGACCGACAAAGGGAACCGATGAAGATGAGAAAGAAGCAGTGGATAGTCGCACCGAGACTACGTAAAGAATGGAACAGCCTAGCACGGGACCTCAAGCGTTTCAGTAGGACTCAAAGCTAATCCGATTAGGGGAGCGTTCCTCGACATCACAGCTCTACCTGGACCAACTGCCACCACACTCTAGCACGAGTACACATTCAAGGGAATCCCCGACTTGGAAGAGCAACTCAAGGTACTCTTCATGGGAAACAGACTGTTCGGATCAACTGCCGAGGCCACATTCGAGACAGTAACTCCAAAGCGTAAGGAACCGGAATTCATAGAAGACGCTCTCGGTGACCATTTCTACAGAGTCTCTTTGAAGAGGTCACGGAGGTGCCAAACCCGATTGACTCGGGCTCCGAGAACAAAGCATGATTGCCATGGTTGGGACAGCAGGCCAAGCCTCTCGATCCCCGAACCCTCATCAAGCATCCAGAATGCCACCGAAGAACTGGGTAACTTTCACCGGACCAAGGGCAAGCCAGCAGAACCGGAAGACAAGCCGGGCCTCGCACCCACATCTCCCTAAACCCGGTCTCAAACCCTCTCGAGCCGCCCTCCTTGTAAAAGTCCAGTCCCTTCCGAGTCATCCAATGGCCTTACGCCGGAGGACCACGATAATGTATCCATCCATGTATTTCCGTTCTTGCTTAATGAAAAGTCTGACCTTTCGGAGTATCCTCTCATTGCCACTTTAACAACTGATAAGTTAACAAACAACTTAAAAGACGTTAATAATTCAATTGATAAAGAAGCGTACACATTAAATGAACAATACATTAGAGAAGTTCTCGAGCGTTTAGTCGACCAAGAGGACAACCGGGCCCAAGCCGCCGAAGAGGTTATGACCAAAGTGAACCCGGGGGTCGCGCAAGAGCCTAAAGAGACACAAGCGGCGCTTCGCCGATGCGTAAAAGAAGCCCCGATAAGCCTCCTCCGGAGTATGTTGACGTGTTCGCTCGGTCATATCAGACATGCCAGACTCGATCCTCGATCGTAGAGCACAAAATTCCCCGGATCCCGAATCCAAGCCTGTCAAGCGTAAGCCGCGCAAGATCAAGCCAGAGTGGTCCTTGCAAGTTAAAGAAGAAATTGAGAAGATGCTCCGAGTTGGTTTCATCGCAGTGATTGAGTACCCGACTTGGCTCTCCAACATCGTGACGGTCACCAAGGCCAATGGAAAGGTCGATGCCGTGTGGATTTTAGGGATCTCAACAAGGCCACCCTAAAGATGATTTCCCACGCCTAACATCGACATGCCGGTCGACACCACGGCAAATTTCGAAGTAAAGTCCTTCGTGGACGGGTTCGCCGGATACAACTGCATCAAGATGTCCGAGGAGGATCAAGCCAAGATCGCTTCACCACTCCGTGGGGACATACTGTTACACGCCATGCCGTTCGGTCCGAAGAACGCCGGGGCTACTTACCAACGGCCGCAATGCCTCTCTTCCATGACATGATTCACAAAGAAATCGAAGTATATGTCGACGACATGATCATCCACCTCCAGAGGATCGACATGCAACACATGACAGATCTCGAGAAAGTTCTTCAACCGTACTCGTAAAACACTCCATGAGATTGAACTCGCGAAGTGCACCTTCGGCCAAGCGCGGCAAGGTACCGGGGTACATGGTTACGTAAAGAGGTATCGAAGCCGATCCCAAGAAAATCAAGGCCATCATCGACATGAAGCCGCCTCGTACTTTAACAGAAGTGAAGAGTTTCATGGGAAGACTTCAAGACATCGCCGCTTCATCAACCGCTGACATCTTCTCGCGAGCCCATGTTCAAACCGATGAAAAAGAATGCCGACATCAAATGGGACTCCGAGTGCCAAACAGCCTTTTGAGAAGATCAAGACCTACTTGGTGAATCCCCAATTCTCGTGCCCGCCACATGAAGACAAGCCACTACTCCCGTATCTCGACAAGAATGTACACGTCAATCGGAGCAATGCCGGCACAAGAACAAAGATTCCAAGGTTGAGCATGCAATCTACTTCGTAGCCAAGCTTCAAGGAAGTGAACTCGCCTACTCAAAGATTAGAGAAAACTTGTACCGCCTTGGTATGGGTAGTCGGGAAACCGAAACACTACATGCAGCCACATTCGCTCTCCCGGTCTCCAAAATGGACCCCGTCCGATATCTCTTTGACAAGCCATCCCCGTCAATGCGACTAGCCAAGTGGTCATTCTTCCCGGCCGAGTTCGACATCAAGTACATGGTCGAAAATCAACAAAGGGCGTAGTAATGGCGCATCACCCGGCCGACTTCCCAAGCAAAGGAACCTAAGGGTCCCGATCCGCAATTTCCTGACGACGGAATCTTTTCACTCGACAAGCAAACCGCCGGCAACTCTTCTTCGATGGGGCAGCCAACAAGAAGGGGAATGGTATTGGAATGCTCCTTGTCGATCCCAAGGACGAGCACACTCCCATAGCCATCAAGTCGAATTTTGAAACGACCAACAATGCAGCTAGAATACGAAGCTCGTGCAGCCGGTCCGGAAGCCGCCTCGAGCGCAACATCTCGTAACCGGATGTGTATGGAGACTCGCATTGATCATCAATCAAGTGTCCAACAAATGGAAGACGGTAGATTCTCGGCCTTCGAAGTACCACGCGTACATGGAGGAGCTCATTGCTCGCTCAAGGACATCTCTTTTCACTATTTGCCAAGAGACAGGAACCGCTCGCAGATGCCCCGGCAACCTCGCCTCTCTTGTCGAAATTCCCGATGGGAAAGCAAGAAACCCCTCGTAATAGGCAGACGGGAAACACCCGCCTATTGCCGTGAGATCGAAATAAAAAGGAAACGATCGACGAACCCCGGTACAATCAAATTTACCAAGACCTCCAAAGCGGAGAAGCTTCCTTCACAAGTGGAGATCGAAAATACAAAGAAGGGATCAAAACCAAAAACATGATGGCATTAAAACGCCTGGCATCCCATTTCGTCATTCTGGGGGGCATATTGTACAAGAAGCGCCACCAAGGGCAACTCCTTCATGTGTAAACAAAGAAAAAGCCAGCGAGCTAATGAACAAAGTTCACAACGGAACCTCGCGGTCCGCACATACGAACGCCCGAGCATTGACATGCATCATTCTCCGTATGGGATACTATCGATATCAATGGAAATGCATCGCATCCAGCTTCGTCCGAAGCCGCGACAAATGTCAACGGTTCTCCAACCTCAATCACATCCCTCCTCATGAACTCTATTGCATGACTACACCATGGCCTTTCGCCGCATGGGGAATCGACGTCATCGGCAAGATCACTCCACCAGGAGCAATGGTCACGAGTTCATTCTAGTCGCAGTCGACTACTTCACCAAATGGGTAGAAGCCACATCGTACAAGGTACTGAATTCTAAGAAGGTGGCCGAGTTCATCCGAGAGAACATCATGTGCCGATACGGAGTGCCCAACGAGATCATATCCGACAATGGGACTCACTTCGAAGGAGCTTGTGACCAACTTCCGACCGACCCGTAGTCACACGTCACAAGTCTTCTCCTTACGTACCACAAACCAATGGTGCAAGAGAGGCAGCCAACAAGACTCTCGCCATGATAATCGAAAGATGACAACTGCAGGTCGGACCGGCCCGAAAAGCTACATTTAGCCCTCTCGGGGATACGTAACATCGCCGAACCGCCACAGGGGAGACTTCGTTCTCGCTTACCTACGGAATGGAAGCAATGTTACCCGTGGAATTGGAAATTCCATCCCTCCGAGTCCTCTAGGAAAACGGGATCAATGAAGTCGAATGGCTACAGAGCCGTCACGACGAACTTTCTCTACTCGACGAGCACAGGTTGAAAGCCATGGCGCACACTCGAGCCTACCAGAGCGTAATGGCCCGAGCATTCGATAGGAAAGTCAAGATCCGAGACATCGTAGAAGGCGACTTGGTGCTAAAGGAAAAGCCTCCTACGCACTCAATCCCCTCGAAAAGTGGGAGCCTACCCGGATAGGACCGTTCGTGGTACAAAGAATCTTCTCCGGAGGAGCCATGAAGCTAGCAGATTTGGACGGAAACCCTTTCGTTAACCCCATGAACGGAAGCAAGCTCCGCAGATACTTCGTTTGAGGAAGAGCACGAGTCAACTCACCTTCCCCATACACCGTCCCCGCAGCAAAATTAAAAGTGCTAAAAGAGTAATACCCAACTGGATACATTCCCGCTAATGATCCAGGTAAAAAACAGGGTCGCACTTCTTTTGTTTTTGCTTTTCTCAAAATTCACCTAAAGTGTCGAACTACGGTGACCTGAGCCCCTTAGTCCAATTGTAAAAGGGGAACGTAGGCAGCCATCATTGGTTCGGTCTAAAAACAAAAAAAATAAATAAGCATCAATTGCTTGTGTTTCGAAAAACTCTTTTCATTTAACCTACAAATTCATTACGGTTAAAACATTCTTTGATGAGTTCAAGCACGGTCAACTCTTGACTCGCTACACGCTAGCAAAACTACAATAAAACATTAATCAATTAATGTGTCTGCAATGACAAGGTGGATACTGACAAAGAAGGTCAACCTAGTTTCCCGTACTAGGTCCTTCATCCTTCTTCCCCTTCCCTTTCCCGCGACGAGTGTTCTTCACCTTCACAGAAATATTCCGTAGGCCTTCTACCTCGGCTCGTGGACTCTTCCCGACGCCTCCGTCAACCCCGCGTGGCAACGCAGCCCCTTCTCTAGCTCGTCTCGAGCCGCCTCGCTTCGAGCCATCATAATGTTGCTTTGATTGGCCTCCCGATCAGCATTGGTCTCATAATCAGCCATGGCATCGCCAAGCACGATTCCTAGGGTTAGCCCTTGCTTCGGTCCTCCTCAAGGTCGAGCCGTCTGTGTGATCGCACCCAACACTCACTCCGTCTCCACAAGATAGCCATCTCGTGTCTCCCCTATACACTCTTCGTACAGCCCGTATATCAAGCCGATGTAACAAAGGCCCTCTCTTCGGTGAAAGAGAACCCCGGCAGAAAGGACGTGTATTGCCACCACCGCGTGAGCAGCAATAGCGTCGAAGGATCTTCCATCGCAAAGATCCCACCTCAAAGGTAGCAAGATAACTCAAATCCGTCGCTGGCACCTCGCTCCACTGCATCGTCGCAGAACCAACGATGGAATGTAGAAAGACGTCTCGAGACAGCCCCGGCACTCGACAACCAATAGACCCTCCCGAGCGGTCCGACAAGTCTCAGAATCTCCAATGGGGAACCCACCATCGCAAGTGATGCGTGCGGAGTCCGGCCATCCAGAGCTCCAGCCTCGCCCGATCGCCCCTATCACCAGAGGACGTCGAGAGAAAGACCAAGCGTCACAGACATTGGCACCTCGTGCATCATCTCGCAGCCTCTCCCTTAACCACATGGTAAGCATAGCGGGACTCCTCCCCACATGTATCGGCTACCGGCCGCCATCCGACCTATGCCCAGAACGTCTCGCCCAAGACCAACGACACGATGTCTCCCCGCTCCGCATCGCCTCACCAGTCCAAGACATCGTGATGGCACACACCCGAGACGTGAATGTGAACAGAGTAGCAATCGCGCACAGAGCAAACGCGTCCCACGCAAAGACGCTCCTCGCCTCCGGCAAATCTTTCGGGCCCCGAAATGTCAACATAATCGGTATTCGCACGCATCCCGTATGCCTCTCCAAATGAGATACCAAGCAAAGACACTAGCTTCTCAACAAAGGGCCATGCCACCAAAGATACGGAAGAACTAGCTGTTCCGTCTCAGTCCTCCTGCACGGCCCTAAATCTTCGAATGTAGGAGTGATTTCGTTGTACGAAAAGCCGTACACGTTCCTCCGTACGTCCTGCAACCGAGACGCCGCTCTCAAAAGATCCCAATCCGGCATGAGCTCCTTCAAAGCCCAAACAGATCTCATCCCGTAACAACCTTCAAAAAACCCCTTGTTCTGCCTCGTGTGGTTCCGTACCCACGACTGAAAGTTTTCCAAGTATCGCTCTTGCATCCGAGACGACAACTTAGGAAAGGGAGCCATGACAGAAAGTGAAGAAAAGCCTTAAGAATTGGAAAGGAATTCAGCCAAATGATCGAAACAAAGGCGTAGTCTTTACAAATTGCAAAGCTGAAACCGCAATTTAAAGGAATCTGAAATTCAATCCTAGTCCGGCCGACTCTCCTTGCAGCTTGACCCGGATCAACTCGCAGCCTACCAAGCTCCCAAATTGGAAGCAATTCCAAACAATCCCCTATTCACACCTTTATGAAACCAACGTGCCGCCCGGTTTCATTCAATCAATATCAATATCCCTTCCGCCCTGCTTGTGTAATAAAGGTGCTTAATAAAATATTAGTGCATAGAGGCTTAAATTTTGACCCGTTCAATTTTTAATGCATGTTTCATGTTATTTATTTTTGATTAACCTACTTGCTTATTTGTCAAAAATAAAGGAAGGCAATCACAGAATAAATGTGCGAAGTACAGGTTCCGCCCCACGGGCGCCTTTTCGAATACAGTTCAAATCAAATTGTTCCTGACAATACATGCATTTTTGCCTAAACAAAGCAAAAAAAAAAAAGGAAGGGAGGACTACTCCGAGTCCTGCTCGTCATCCGAGCACTCGACGTACTGCTCCCCGCTGCCGGATCCGTCGCGAACAAGAAGTCGCCAAATTCCTCCAGGCGGGAATATGCAAAAGGCCTCCTCGGCATATGCGAACTCGAGGACTCTCCCCTCTCGTGCCCCGAGTGCAAAGAAGAAGGAGCTCCAAACCCAGCCGTTCCGCTCAAGAACTGGCCAAATCCCTGTGCAAAGTCCTCCCCACTAGCTGTGGGTGCAGGCGAACCTCTCGGCCTAGACGGCCTCGGCTCACGGACATCCACGCTCCTCCGGGAACTGCACCGCATAAACTCCACGAGTCTCCTAGCGTAGGCAGACCACCCGTCCACCAATTTCATAGCCTCATTATACGTACGGCCAGACACCTGCGAACCTGGAAGGTCATCAGAAGACGAATAGAAAGTACAGATGCAACATTTGCGTAATACTACTATCAAAAGCGTAAAATCAAAGAGTGCTCACCGAAGCATTGGGGTCAGCCCCGTATCGTGGTCTCGGCTCATCCGGGAGTGGGATCACCGCCGTCGCGTGAGCCATCCAGCCCCTCGTACGCCGCCTCGCGCGTGGGATCGGAAGATCTCGAGGACCTCCAGGACCTCGCCCTCCCTATGCCGCACTCCGCGGCTCCTCACCTCATCCTCAAGAAGGTATCATAGTCGGCTCCCGCTATGACGTACTCGGTATAGTACACGCCCGTCTATACCCCTCCAGCCTCCTCCATCGGCATCTCCCGAGGATGCCGCATGTGCACAGGAGGATCCACCGGCACCAATGGAAGGGACCCCGGCCTATGCCGACGAGTCACCCTCTCCCCTGCATACATCGCGTCGCCGTGAAGTCCCACCAGGAGCTTCCGCCGCCGTGTAGTCTCGCTAGCAATCTGAACGGCGCCAGCATCGAACCTACCCCACCAGGTCAACTAGATCCTCTCAGAGAACTCTCGGCTCAGGGCCTGGGACACCTCCTCGTACGACAGTCGCGTACCCACTCTCGACGAGACCGGCTTCTTCGCCTTCTTCTGCCAAACCAGCAGGGCGGGGTACAAGGGTCGATACGCATCCTTAATGTCCCACTCCTGCGGACTGAACACCTCGTAGCACCCAGACCTGTCAAGCAAATGGAAAGTTATGTCAGCTACAAAGCAGATACATACGAGTACATCAAAGAGGCAAGGAAGAGAAAAAGACATGAACTTACATCCAAGACAGGTGTGAAGCAGCTCAAGGAACTCTCCTCTCCCCGCGAGAACCTATCCAGGGAATGATAGAGCTCGGCCAGTCCAGCCTCCCCCCATGCGAACCCCCTCACGGCATCCAGATCTGTCAGCGACCCGAGCAAAGGGAAATGACAGGATGTGTCGGAAGTCGGGAACAAAGTCGCTGACAACGCAAACCAAATGAACCCTCGAGCCAGGCGCTCCGCGGTCATCCTCAAAGATCCAGCCAAGTAAGCAGCAATACCTTCCCTCAAATGATTCTCCATCGGCCTGTACCGAATGCCCAAGCCCCTGGCATCAGTGATATCAAAACCCAGCAGCTCAGACAACTGCTCCGGGGTATAACCGTCAACCCACACTGCCGTGTTGCCATAAGTCGGCAACCCAAATGATAGCGGCAAAATCCGTGGGAGTCACCGTCGCCTCCCCATCTCGAAATGGAAAGTGTGGGTCGTATCCCACCAGTACTCGCTCAAGGCAACATACATGGACCTGGCCCTCGGCGTCGTAGCAATCGCAGCTACCGCACTGATGAACCCAGCCAGTCCGGAGTCAACCACCAGCTGCCGTGGACTCCTCTCTCCCTCTCGAGCCACGTTCGGGAGAATCTCCCACAATGCTCTCACTGCCTCAAAGGCTCCCCGACTCTTCTGATTGTCGACGTCAACCTTCCCTTTCCCCTGCAGGTGAACAAGACGAGAGCAACATCAACAGAGTGCATGAACGCATGTCCAAATGATGCAAATGCAATGACAGTTCTCATTCATTTCTTACATACATTTCAAAAAAAATCATTTCGAAAACTCCGTCGAATCCGGAACTTTCAAAATCATCTCGAAAACTCCGTCGAATCCGGAACTTTCAAAATCATCTCGAAAACTCCGTCGAATCCGGAACTTTCAAAATCTTTCGAAAACTCCGTCGAATCCGGAACTTTCAAAATCATCTCGAAAACTCCGTCGAATCCGGAACTTTCAAAATCATTTCGAAAACTCCGTCGAATCCGGAACTTTCAAAATCTTTCGAAAACTCCGTCGAATCCGGAACTTTCAAAACATTTCGAAAACTCCGTCGAAACCGGAACTTTCAAATTCTTTCGAACATTTCGAAAATTTACTCCGTCCCGAATTAAAGCTACTTTAATTTTGGAAAATGCATCTAGACATGGAATTTTGCAACCAAAATTTTTATGTCATCCACCCATGATGTCAATTGAACTACATCCTAGTCAATTTCGACAAAGGTTCATGGCAAAGTCAAAAGCCCCAATTCAAGCACCAAAATCCCTAAGTAAATTCCTAAACAAATTTCTAACATTTAAAGAATGCACATTCTTAAAATTAATGGAATTTGTAGGAAGCTTACTTGTCTCTCGATCCCTCCTTTGGAGTTGTGTCTCTCCCTAGCCGGGTAGAACTCCGCCGGATTCAATGGATGAATGATGGTTCGAATGGTCCGAACCAACCGCGTTCTTTCGTCATCGGTCCTTCCATGACGAGCCATTGGGTCCCAATCACCTTCCATATCGATTTTCCTTCGCAAATTCGAGCAAATCTTGCAATTTGGGGTGGATTTTCTCTCTTCCTCTCTCTCCCTCTCGTCGGAATTAATGGAGAAAATGGCTTCTCCTTCCTCGGCCTCGGCGCTGAAAAGGACATGGCCAATTTCAATCAAAGTCCGGCCGGACTCTTGTTGCACCAGAAATTTTTTTGCCACTTTGGCCCCTCAGTTTTCGCAGTTTCAATTTTACCACTTTTGGCCCCCAAAAGTGTAAAATTTCCCCCAGTTAGACCTTTCTAACACCCCATCCCCCGAGGATAAAATTCCCAGTTAGTTTTCACTAACGCCCGTCTCCAGATGTTAAATTCGATTCCCAGTTGACGTTTGACGTTCAAACGCTCAATCATGTCTCCGGACATTCCAGTTACAATCCCGTCTCCAGACGTTAAATTCCCAGTTGACGTTTGACGTTCAAACGCTCAATCATGTCTCCGGACATTCCAGTTATGATTCCGTCTCCTGACGTTAAATTTTCTAATGGTTTTCACCATCATATATTCCCCGGCAGCTGCAATAAGCCCGAACCCCAAGGCACGAACGCCTTGCAACAATCCCTCTTCGGCCATCCTCGTAAGCCCGAATATCTTTTTCACTTCAAAGAAGTGAACATTCATCTCCCGCCGCCGCCGTAAGCCCGACCGTCCCACTTCGCGCAAATGCAATAAGCCCGCACAACAATCCCTCTTCGGCCATCAAGGTAAGCCCGAATGCTCATCCCCAGCAGGATTCTAAAGAAGAAACATCGATCCTTCCGAGATGTTAATAACGCCAGTTTAACACAACCGTTCTCATCATTGCCGTCCTATCCCCAGCAGGATAAAACTGGCAGCAGCAATAAGCCCAGTACCCAAGGCACGAACGCCTTCATATCAGGATAAACGTATCCTCACAACTCCGGTTTGAGGCGCCACACGCCCTCGTAAGCTCCAACAACTCCGGTTTGAGGCGCCACACGCCCTCGTCAGTATCAGCAGCTCTGGTTTGAGGCGCCACACGCCCTCGAAGGTTACAGAAGTCCCAGGTTCAGACGCCTCACAATAGTCTCCATTCAGGTTCAGACGCCTCCAAACAGTCTCGCTCAGGTCAAGGTCCCCACGCGCGGCCCTTGCACCTACGAACTACGATCGGCTTGATTCCCGCTCGGGATACGTAGGAATCCTTTCGCTAAGGGTCCAGCCAGCTGACCGCCCAAGTCTTTCAAAGTAAGGCATCCCGATTTGGATCCTTATCTTTTTCAACGACCCCACCTCCTTCGGAGGAGACGTCGCTGAGGGGCTAACTGTAAGTACCCAAATCCGGATCGTCAAAATCCGTCAGAAAGTTAACCGAAATCCGTTAACTGGCCCGCTCCAGGTTAACCGGAACTCGTTAAACTCCCCGTTGCCATGCCAACGAGACGTCCCGGGACTGCCCCGTGCATCCCGACGTCGAAGCGTACTTAACACGTGTCATCTCACGTAAAAGTATGGCTTTCCCTGAAAAACGCACTTTTCGGCACTTTCCGGGGGCGTTTCGGACATTTTCCGGACTGTTATTTTAAAAAACGGACAAAACCGGGACCGGGGAACGAACTCCCACGCATTTGGTGAGTCATGGGACACGTGGCAGCCATGCCACAGCCCACACATCACCTTTCAATCAGAAATTAAAGGGAAAAGACTAAAATACCCCTGGTATACAGTCAAAGTCCTACGACTCCTGTGCACATTTTCTCGAAATTGCCAGAAGCCCTCAAAATTCCAAAATACCAAAAACTCTGGAAAATGCCTAAGTCCGGCCGGACTCTTACTGCATTTTTCACCTATAAATAGGAGGGCTGTCAAAGCCATTTCATAACAACAAAATTACCCCAAGAAACTCACTACCCCACGGCACAAACCAGTTTCACCCCTCCCGAGCTCCCGTTTTGCCTCGATTCGCGTGAAACCTCCGTATTTCGATCAAATACGTCCCTCACCACTACGAAACACCGTTTCAAACCTCTTTCCGTGTCCCGTACACACCTTCCGAGCCAAAGGAGTCGACCCTAGCCATAGGTATAACTCCCTCTCTCTAATCTCTCTTCTCGTCTCGGTTTACACGCCAGTCGCTATAACCGTTTCGAACACCGTTACTGAAATGTAGACGCCTCCGTCTAACGGGGTTCGATACGTTTTAGCCCCTCGATCCTCTTCTCTTTCCGTAAGAGAAGTAATCACGGGTTAAAACGGCGTTCCGACCCCGTTCCGTTTATTTTTTCTGTCATTTACCATTCCGGATCGATCGATCCGTTGATCGTCATTTACTTTCTGTCATTTACAATTCCGAGCCGTTTTGGCTCGTTGATCATCATTTACAACTCCGAGCCGTTTGGCTCGTCGATCGTCATTTAAAATTCCGGATCTTTTGATTCCGTTGATACTGCTTTAAATACTGTCATTTATAAAGTCCGACCCGTTTGGATCGTGATAGTATTTACTTTTCAAAGTCCGAGTCGCAGCCATATTCATTGATTACATGTCATTTAATACGTATTTTTCCCGTAAAAATCGTTAACAATGTAATGCCCGGTTCAAAACCGGAGTTCGTCCTTCGAACTCTCTTTCAAAACGCGCGAAATGACGTTTGGCCTCCGAACGCTCATCTTTCAAACTAAAAGCCGCTATTTGACATTCCAAATCATTTAATACGTATTTTTCCCGTAAAAATCGTTAACAATGAATCGTCCGATTCAAAACCGGAGTTCGTCATTCGAACTCCTTTTCAAACTCAAAACCGACGTTTGACATTCAAACGCTCATTTCAAACTCAAATCGACGTTTGCCACGCAAACGTTCATCTCCATCTCAAAACCGACGTTTGTCATTCAAACGATCGCTTTTTCAAAAGTCACCTAATCAACGTTTGACATTCAAACCAAGATTAAGCTTGTCATTCAAGCCCCCTTTTCAAAAACACACACACACACACACACAATTTCGAGAAAGGTAGAAAGACTCGTCATATGAGGCATTTCGGGTGATCTCAATATACTCTTCCCGAAACGTAACGTGACCTCCGAACCTAACAATCTCTGGTACTAAAAAGCTTTTTACTCATTTTTGCTACCAATAAAAATGACCCCCGTTTTTAAAGCCTTTTTCTAAGTTTTTGCTACCAATAAAAATGACACCATTTTCACAAAAGCCGTTTCTCAACGTTTGGGCTCAAAATACAAAAACCGCGTGGCGATTCCTCATTTCTTTCCTTCCCATGAAGCGAGGTCTCAGACACCAACCTCCGCGAAAGACAATCGCGTTTCGCGCCGCCCGCGCGAAATCCCGGGTAATTTCACCCATCAACCCCTATCATGGTTCCCTCTGTTAGTGGACCTTTGGTTACGGGTTTCAGTAGTTCAAAAGTTTCAATTAATCGCTATGTGGTTATGCTAGCAGAGCAGAAGGCAGACAAAACTATGGAAGAACTTTACAAGAAGCAGAGCTGGAAGCTTTTTGAAATCATGGAGTCACTGCCTGAGGATAAGCAAATGAGAGTCTTTAAGTCATGTCTGAGGTCATCAATAAGAGCATCAGTCAGCCATCACTTCTATCCCGATCTCCATGCCATAGTCAATGCGGGTTCCCAATTCGAGAAAGACCTGAAAGAAAAGTCGGCCCCGAGCACAGTTCCATCTTATCAATATAGAACAGTAACTACTCCAACCCTGCACCGGATCTTGGCAAAGGAAAGGATGCCACTGTCGACTACATCCAGCAGGGACATCGGTCGAACAATGGGAACACAGGCCAAAGAAAAAATGACTCTTCCGGGAGGCAACCTTTCCTCCCTTTTGACAAACTAGACATGCCTCTAACCAAAATTTTAGAGGGATTGATCAAAGAAGGTCTGCTCAAACCTTTGGAGAATTATAAGCCAAAAAATATCACAGCCAACATTGACATGAACAAGTATTGCGCCTTCCACCAGCATCATGGGCACATAACTGACGATTGCATTGGTCTGCGATATGAAATTTAGAAGTTAATAGAAGACGGAAAGCTTAAGTGTCCTGATAGTTCAGCAACAAAGAGAAGCTAGATCAGGGGCTACCTATCCTCAAGATTTGTCAACGGTCTTTTAGTCAACCTTCGTAGGTTCTAGTACTTTTCCGCTTCAACTAAGTCCGTCTTGGACACTCACTGTTTTTTTTAGTTTAGCTCGACTTAGACTTTGTAGTTGAGTGCTTAATTTTCTATAAAAGAGTCTTTTTCTTTTCTTGCTAGACTTGAGACATTATTTGCACATCTACACTACATTTAATGAAATGGTTGTATTCTATATGATCACTTGCATTGCTCAACAAATAATTTCTTGAAATAATTATTGTTCTGATTAATAGGTGTGAGAAAGTCAACTAATGTCTTTCCTATACACCTTACTTTCCTCACAAAAGCCTACATCACGACATGCACCTTTCAAATCCACCTTTCATACCCATGCCCTCACTATTGACCAAATTCGCAATGACGTCATCGTGGAATATCACGACATACTGTCGCTCACCACCAAATGTTTGCTCCCATTTTGACGATAAGATCGGGGTTTCATTTCCCCTTTTGTTTTGTATCAAATGAATTTCAAGCACTGGCAAGAAGCTAGCATCGAAAGTCGACGATGCACAAAATTTCAAGCCACGAAGGAAGGACAGATGTAATCAAAGAAGAAACAAGAGGCCTTCTAAGTACAAGAAAGGAGTTCATTCCATCCATGGCAACCACAATATGATTCTTCCCCCAATTGTTATACACAATGGAGGGAAAACCACTCAGGCTAGGCATGGAACAATTATGAGCCACATTATTATGATCCACCGCAATCTAAAAAGGCATCATGGGAAAAGGCTCTGACAAGATTGAAGGAGGAAAATCGTCAACAAAAACAGCAATTTGGTGCAACCGTGGATAGGTTGGAAGCATAAGTTACTAAAATAATAGAAGCATTGAGAGGTTGTGAGCGAGATACTAGTTCTATTCAACTTAAATGTTATGAATGGGAGGACGCTTCCATTAATGATGAACTTCCGATTCTCTCTCCGATTCTCTCTCCTATTTCACTATTACACTCCCAACATTTTTCAAATTTACTATTTCCTCCACTCATTCTCTCTCTTATTTTACTATTACACTCACAACATTTTTGAAACCCTTAATTTGCGTGCCGGGGAAAAATGGTGAAGCAATTATCGGGACGGAGGGAGTATGTGCGAAGAAAAGAAAAAAAATAAAGAGAAAAAAAATGAAAAGAAAAAGTTGAAAAAAAAAAGTCTTGCCTTCTCTAATGTTGAAGTGGAAAGTGACCAAAATGAAGAAAGGTGATCAACCCCAAGTGTAAAGTGTGCAAAATTATAATTTTGGGGGTTGAATCAATGGGTTGGTATGGAGCGGAGTGATAATTTCAAAGTGAGGATGTATGATGAAGACTTTCTAGTTTCACTTGCTTGACTTCGTATGTCCTTACCTTCATTTGGAACTGTGAACCTAACCCACAATTTTCGCGATACATTGCAAGCCATAAAGCGCATACATGATTCCTAAAGAGTAGCCGGGTCGACAGTTTTGTTAAACATGCGTATGTGTGGCCTTGTGAAGAAATTTATCTTATTGTAATTGATTTAGAGCATGACACAAGTGACCCTATAAAATATCTTATTTTGGTAACATTGATCTCTCATATTTCATTCATCTTATCATATTGTGGTGGGGAATTGTAGTAAGATGTATCAATATAAATATAATCCCATGTTCATGATGATGCTTGTAGATTACGTGTGTTGTAAAGTCTGAGACTTGTTGTGCCAACAACCTATTATATGAATTGAACAAATCCCAAAAATATTTTCTTTTATTTTAATTAGTTAGTTAGTTTTTATATTATTTTAGTTTTGTTTTACTCGAGAATGGGCAAAAGATTAGTTTGGGGGTATTTGATGGATGTGGTTTTACCCATCCAAAAGATATACTACCTCCGTCCCATTGATAACTTCATCATTTTGAGCTTGGCACACAAATTAAGGAAAAAGGATAGTGGAGAAAGTATTGTGAGTATAAAAGTAAAATATGAGAGAGAATGAGTGGAGGGAATAGTAAATCTGAAAAGTGTTGTGAGTATAAAAGTAAAGTATGAGAGAGAATTAGTGGGTGGAATAGTAAAGATTCTTTGCCATTTTAGAAAATGTGAAGCTTTTAACGGGACACCCGTTTTGGCAAAAAGTGAAGCTATCAATGGGACGGAGGGAGTATTTGATGCTCGAAACCTCGAGAATTTAATGTGTTTTGTTAGTGTTTTATAAGTTCAGGGGTTGAAGTGCAATTATAGAGAAAATAAAGGATTTGAGCTTATTTTGGAAGTTCAGGGACCAAACTGAAATTATGAAAAATTTGGGAGTAAACTGGTATTACAAAGTTCAAGGGACAAAGTGCAAATCTGGGAAAATAAGGGACCAAAGTGAAACAAGGAGAAAAATTGGTTAAATAAAGTTCAGAGGCTAACTTGCAATTAAATAGAAAAGGAGGGCTGCATCTGGAAAAGGAAGGCTGGTCGGCAGTGCTGGGCGTGAAATAGGGCGTGGCTGGCCAAAAGGAAGCAAGTGACCGAGAAATGCAGCAGCTGGTAAGGCATGACCGAAGAAAACTGGGTTGTGGTCGTGCATAGGCGAGCGACCGCCCCAACTGGCCTAGCGAACGCCCCATTTAGGCAGAAAGTCAGGGCGACCGTGCCTAGAGTGGCCGGGCAACCACGCCATGGCCTGGCCGAGGGTTTGCGATGGATTTTAGTGACGGATTCATCCGTCACAAAAATCAAAGGCATTTTTCAAACAAAATCAGCCACATAATCAGTGACGGATTTCGGCAGAATCCTAAATTGACTTGGATTTTATCAGATTTTGGTTTCTGTAAGTACGCCAATCCAATTCGCGACCCTTTTTAGGTGCATTTTAATATGATAAAATTGCACTAGGAGCGTTTTGGTAAATTCCTGGTCCATTTCGAGACTTCTGGAAACTTTTTATAAGTTTCTGAGAAGAAAGTGCGTTTAAGTCATTTTTATGTACAGAAGGACCTACAGGGAATTAATTGCTTTGGAACTTTAAAGAATTATCTCAGAATGTTCCAGAAGCAGCAATTTGGCGCCAGAAACAGTTATGGTCACATTGTGTCACGCGACAACATATGTTGTCACGTGACAACTTGTGTATTCACGCGACAACTTGAACCACATAAATTGGTTATAGGACGTCGTGCGACACAATGTTCCCATCATCTGCAGTTATAAATAAAGCCCTCTGCCTCTCATTTTTGGATCCCTTTTCCACACCCTAAAGTCACTCTGCCAAATTTGCATCAGAAACTCTCTCTCTCCTCCTTCCACACAAAACACCAACCAATTCTCCTCCAATTCATCCATCTTTCATACACCTCACCCATCTACCTTCCTCCATACTTCATACCATTGAAGATCCAAGGCTAGCACTCCATCTGTGCTCAGATCCGTATTCCAGTAGCTGAATTGAAGGCTTCTATACCTAATTTGGTGTGGAGGTTGTGGACTACAAGGGTAACAAATCCATCTCTCTCTCTCTCTCTCATATTTGCTACTTGCTTCATTGCCATTTCCATCCTTCCACTTGATAATCAAGCTCCATCTGCTTCTGATTATCAAGTGGCAACTGCCATCTCTCTGTTTAAATGTGTTTTACTTGAATTAATTGATTGTTCATGATGTGATTTGATCCATATTATTGCTTGTTCATCAAGGGAGTGTGGATCTCCCCATATCCACACTCCTTTGGTCGATTTATTGTTAATTCATTGTATTCCGAGTTGATTCGGTATAATTCCTTGATCTGAATTGACTTCTATTGAATCTGTTCCATAATTGTATGATCTCTGCAGAAGGTCACATTGTGTCACGCGACAACATATGTTGTCACGTGACACTCTTTATCGTTCTGCATAAGTCATTTTTCAGTTGTGTATTTGTTGCTTCCTGAGTTGATTTGATATAATATTTGGATCTACTTGGTTTTCTGTTGAAATCGATTTCGAATTGTAAGGTTTCTGCAGAAGGTAATGTTGTGTCACGCGACAACATATGTTGTCACGTGACACTCTTTGTCATTCTGCAGAAGCTACTTTCAGTTGTAATCCGTATTCAGTCCTCAATGTAAAATGGGATGTGGCCTCCCGTAGTAAATGGTTCACAGGTTGTAATTCCTCCGTTGATCAATAGAACAAAGCATTAATATGCATTTTATACATATTTTGTCACACATTTTGCACACACTCTTGAATGTTTTGGATTTTGAACATTAAAAGACTCGTTTACGAACGAGGCGTGTTGGGTGAACTCTCGGTTCTTCCCAATACGTAACCTGACCCCCGAACCCATTTTCTCTTTCAAAAAGGTTTTCAATGTTTCCTTAAAAACGGCGTGGCGACTCCTACTTTTTTCGGCGAGCGTTCATTTAGTGAGAACTCTGCTAGGGACTTAAAACTTGTTTTCAAAAGTGGGTCAAACTTTTGTGTTTGTTCAACATTCAATTCCTTCATTTGTGTGTGCATTTTTTGTGGCATTATATGTATATAAATGCGTTTAGTGCTTTGCTTTATTCCCTCCCCTTCCTTGCTTCCTGTTTGTTGTGCTTGGGGCTTAGATATTGTTTTGATGCTTGGAGGCTGGGGCTGGTTCTGCTTCTTTTATTCAGGTTCTGGGAATATGGTTCCTTCTGTCACGCGACAGAGCTGGTATAATCAATCCTGTGTAGCGCGACAGAAGTGACCATTTTGCAGGTGTTGGACTCTGGTGCAGGTTGTGATTGTGGGGCAGTCCCTCATGATCAAATTATTGATCCTTGATTATTGTGCTCTGTGGGGTGTGTGTGTGCGTTGTTTTTCATTTCTCCCCCTTTTCAAATAAAAAGTAAAAAAAATATAAAAATATCATTTCTCAAATAAAGGAACATAGTCATCCGCACACTACATCACGTAGATCTAGAACCCTCGGATGCGATTGACGGCATCGCGGATGGTGATGATATTCGCCTACGCTTGAGCGCCTAATGTCAAACCCATCCCCCTAGTGCGTTATAGGTGGCGCCACATATTTAAACCTTACCCAAACGGTTGGTTTTTTACACGACATTTTCAAATGCACTAAAATGAGTTGTTTCAAAATTTTTAATAGACCTTCGTACCTACCCCAAAACCTAGCACGTGTGGGCATGTTGCCAACGCAACATGGTTTCACGAAAGGACATGTCGTTCCCATGGCATGTTCTAACGAGAGATCATGTCGCTTTGTCAACGTGCACCGACGAGAGGTCATGCCAGATTTTTCCTTGAAATTCTTCAGGAATACCCGTTATGCTGCCCAAATTTCTCCAGAAATTGGGCTGCTCGTCCGTCCCCTAAATGCTTCGGTTTTGATTAGGTATTATTGCCTATTATTAATTTTGAATTAATACATTTGGTGTATTTTTGGATGATGTGCCCATAAGTTCCCCGAGGTCTAGATTGCGTGAAATAAAGGACTAGCCTTTTCCAACCGTCTCTAGGACTTAAAAGACACTGTTTTTTACTTGAACATTAATAAGATATTGCATGAGTCTGTCTCTTTTCCCACTCTTCCCTCTCCCATACCATCTCAAAGTTCTATATCCTCCGTCTTATACTCGTCCTCACCTCTTCACCTCCGCAAGGCTACGGCAAGTTGGGTGTGTGCTCTCGTTCCCGGTGCTCATTGGTCCATATTCCCGAGGCAGAAGCAGTTCAGTTGCCCGAGCGGTCGTCCATCTAATTCGGAATCCAAAATACTCGGTGCAGGGAAGATTATGGCGCACCAGTCTGGAAGTTCATATCCCACGGGTCAGCAGAGTGCAAATGGTGTGTCCATTGGAAAGTTGCGGGCTACCCTTGAAGCCATTTTTCCTCGTGAGCAGGAGGCCCGATTGCTTGCTCGGATTACTAAAGCTAAAGAGAGATGGCTTGTGAAGGACAGAAAGATTGAGAAGGGTCCTCACCTCACCAATGTCAACAATGCTCCTCCTCCCATCCGATGTTGAAGAAGTCAATCAGTCTTCGTAGGATCTAGAATGTCCGCTGTTGGACACGAGTCTGTTAAGGTCCAAGTTGGACCAGTTTTTTGCTTTGCAGTAATGAAAATATTTGTTTCTTTTCTTGCTAGACTCGAGACATCACTAGCACACCTACGTTACACTCGATTGAAATGGTCTTATCCCACATGATCTCTTGTGATGCTCGATCACTAAGACATTGAAATGACTAATATTTAAATGGATCAGAGTGAGAAAATCGACTGATATCTTTCTTAAATTGGGGCTTGCCAACTCCCCATCTTGCATCATATGCTCACATATCTTCCATCGCCCTCATCGTTCCGTTCCTCAGCGAATTTGCATGAATCTTCCTCAAGTAAGCTTAAGCAAGCAATGAAGGCTCTATCTCGTTCGGATCATCCGGTAGGGATTGCGGTTGAAACCTTTCACCCATAGGGAAACTATTACCTCACCCTCACTAAACAATACCCTTTCATTTCAAGATCGGCGCGTTTTGAAATCCCGTTTAGCCATCATCTGTTCTCCATGCTAAGAGAAGTCCAAGTAATGCCAAAAAGTTAACTTCGAGAGTCGGCGGTGCGAAAAATACTCAAGCCATGAAGGAAGGACAAAGATAAACCTCAAAGAGGCCTTCCAAGTTATCAAAAGAAAGATTTCAAATCCTCGTAGCTCAGCAAGAATACTCAATTGCTCAAGAGGCGTCTCAAAAGAAGGACTCTAGATCCTCACCATGCAGCGAAAGTTCCCGACTTCTCAAGAAGCTCTCCAATGCTCAAAAGGAGCCCGAATGCTCGCAAGTTCACACAATTCTCAATAGCTTGGATTTTCTCTCACCAATACCTTGACCAATTCCAAGCCGTCCTCTCGATTTTAGAGGATATTCCCATTACCGTTACCCTTACCTTTGGCCGAGACAAATTTGGACCTCTCATTCTTAGAGGCAAATCAATTCCCTCACCTTAGAAATCCCAAACACATCCCTGCAAGCCAACCTCTCATCTTTAGAGGTTCAGTCAGCAAAAGGCCTAGCCGACCTCTCGTCTTAAGAGGTCATGATATCCCGAATTACCCAAGGGCCGATCGTAACCCTGAAACCCAGTCGTAGTTCCTACCGGATGACAGTTTCAGACCATCAATTGAAGATTGTGCAAATTCCATCCGTTCATTCGACGTTTCATGTGAGCATATTTCATTTCTCCTCCGCAAACACTTGCCGTGAATGTCCCACTGGGGCTTCGCATCCGTGTCTTCCATCGACACTCCAAGAGGACATGTTCTTTTAATTCTCCAAATCCTCAAAGATCCTCAGATCCTCGAATTTCAACGTTCATTCTCTTTTCAATCGGGATAAGCCCGAACTACGGCAACCTGAGCTCCTCCCAAGGAGGGGAACGTAGGCAACCATAACTTGTCCGGTCGAAATCACAAGCAAAACTCAGAAAATCCGGTCTCAGCAAGGGCCGTCCCTATACACTTTCCATCCTTCCGAGTTTGATTCTAGATATCAGTGGGCTTTCTCCTCAGGATTGATAAAAATATTTGTTCATATCAGCTTTGGTGGTTGAATAACCCGAACATCAATAATGGGTTTTAAGCAGCCTTGTGATCATCACGAATAAGACAAGTTTTTAAGTGTCTCGATAAGTCTTCTCTTTCTACATCATAAATATTTGTTCATAACGACTTTGGTGGTTGAATAACCCGAACATCAATAAAGGGTTTTAAGAAGCCTTGTGATCATCACGAATAAGACAAGTTTTTAAGTGTCTCGATAAGTCTTCTCTTTCTACATCATAGGAAGATAGAGCCAAACACTGTTTACGGTCAGCAGGGGCTTCAATACACTTTTTCACACCTTGTGATGCTTATACTCTCCCAAAAGAGTTAAACCCAAAAGCGAGAGTGTCATACACAAATTCGGGATCCATTCCCACTTTTCAAAAGATGTGCCCCTACACGTAAACATTTCCGAGTTTTGTCCAGTGACTGATTGACTGCGGTTTGAAATGATGGGTTGCCTCCTCGGCCACAAGATGATACTGTCTGCAATAAGGCTGCACTAAATCTCATCAAGCTGGGACTTTGCTATGTTGTTCTCCTTACCAGATTTCCCTCCAGGTTTACTTTGCATTATCAACTGGGGCTTCACTAAGCCGGGATCATTCTCTGCACTTTCTCTGCTGCTTGCCTCCTCGGGTGCGTGACACACTTTGTTCTCATCAGCAGCAAACCAATCTGCTGCAACCAGTATTCCCGGGAGCGTCCCCGACTTGCCTAAGCTGCATCATATCATCCATGACTCATACATTTCCCCACCTCATGGGAGAGGGTCCACCCCATCATAAACACTTTCATTCCATCATGAATCCATCATAGTACAACTGCTACATACACATCTGCTCACCAAGCCGTGTAAAATCCTCCCTCCATTTCCATCCCTAACTGAGATGGACTTGTGCAACAAAAAATTAATAATGCATAAGCAAAAAGTCAAAAATAAGTGCAAAGTGCCTAGAGTGTTGTGTTTCCCCCCGTAGGGTACAATAATCAAGTGATTGTAATTTGATCGTGAGGACTGCTCCTCGAATCACAATTTTGGACAAGGATTCCAAATCCTGCAGGTGGCAGACCCCGCCTTTATCTTCTTCATCGGGCCCATCATCTTCGGACTCATCAGCATAATCTGAAAGAGCCTTAGTTGCCCCAGTCTCCAAGCAATGCTTGCCAGAAAAAGAGATTCAGCTGCCCCAGTATCCAAGCAATAATGCTCACCAGGCTCGACGACCTCAAAGCCTATTTTGCAAAGACCGTCCCATGAACGGCCATCCCGCAAGCGTTGACAAGCGGTATAGGTCCCTCCGGCAGCCACTGTCATCAAGCAGTAGCACAAGACCCTCCAGTAGCTACACCTATCCCCAACAGAATCAACGGTAGCATGAGACCCTTGACAGCTACCGCCCATCAAGCAGTAGCATGAGACCCTCCGACAGCTACAATTCTCCATCACCAACAATAATGGTAGTCTAAGACCCTCTAGCAGCTACAGGTGAGCACAGCACAGGTATGAACGCATATCTCTTTCAAGCTTCAGATCATTATATCAACATTTTCAAATCGGTTCGAGACACAGGTCTCATAACATTTTCAAATCGGTTTGAGATACCGTAGGTCACGTGTTACTTTCAAATCGGTTCGAGACACCATAGGTCTCATAACATTTTCAAAATCAGTTCGAGACACCGTAGGTCTCGCAACATTTTCAAATCGGTTCGAGACACCGTAGGTCTCACAACATTTTCAAAATCAGTTCGAGACACCGTAGGTCTCACAATATTTTCAAAATCGGTTCGAGACACCGTAGGTCTCATAACACTTTCAAAAGCGTTTCGAGACACCGTAGGTCTCACAACATTTTCAAATCGGTTCGAGACACCGTAGGTCTCGCGTCATTTTCAAAATTGGTTGAGACACCGTAGGTCTCACTATATTTTCAAGATCGGTTCGAGACATCGTAGGTCTCGCGTTACTTTCAAATCAATTCGAGACACCGTATGTCTCACAATACTTTCAAAAGTGGTTTGAGACACCGTAGGTCACAACATTTTCAAATCGGTTTGAGACACCGTAGGTCTCGCGTCATTTTCAAAATTGGTTTGAGACACCGTAGTTCTCACATTATTTTCAAAATCGGTTCGAGACACCGTTGGTCTCACAACATTTTCAAAATCGGTTCGAGACACCGTAGGTCTCGCGTTATTTTCAAAAGCATCTCGAGACACCGTAGGTCTCACAACATTTTCAAAATCGGTTCAAGACACCGTAGGTCTCGTGTTACTTTCAAATCGGTTCGAGACACCGTATGTCTCATGTCATTGTTATTTCGGTTCGAGACGCCATACACTCTCACCTGTTCTGAACTACGATTTGGCTTGATTCCCTCCTAGGGATACGTAGGAATCCTTTCTCCAAAGGTCCAGCCATCCGATCTCCCCAGATCATTGTCCAGCCCTTCGCCTTATCCCTCGCCGCTCATTAGAATTGGGTCTTATTTTATCGACAACCTCACTTCTTCCATAAGTGACGTTGCCGAGGGGCTCTGTAAGTACGCCAATCCAATTCGCGACCCTTTTTAGGTGCATTTTAATATGATAAAATTGCACTAGGGGTGTTTTGGTAAATTCCTGGTCCATTTCGAGACTTCCGGAAACTTTTTATAAGTTTATGAGAAGAAAGTGCGTTTAAGTCATTTTTATGTACAGAAGGACCTACAGGGAATTAATTGCTTTGGACCTTTAAGGAATTATCTCAGAATGTTCCAGAAGCAGCAATTTGGCGCCAAAAACAGATATGGTCACATTGTGTCACGCGACAACATATGTTGTCACGTGACAACTTGTGTCATCACGCGACAACTTGAACCACAGAAATTGGTTACAGGACGTCGTGCGACACAATGTTCCCATCATCTGCAGCTATAAATAAAGCCCTCTGCCTCTCATTTTTGGATCCCTTTTCCACACCCTAAAGTCACTCTGCCAAATTCGCATCAGAAACTCTCTCTCTCCTCCTTCCACACAAAACACCAACCAATTCCCCTCCAATTCATCCATCTTTCATACACCTCACCCATCTACCTTCCTCCATACTTCATACCATTGAAGATCCAAGGCTAGCACTCCATCTGTGCTCAGATCCATATTCCAATAGCTGAATTGAAGGCTTCTACACCTAATTTGGTGTGGAGGTTGTGGACTACAAGGGTAACAAATCCATCTCTCTCTCTCTCTCTCTCATATTTGCTACTTGCTTCATTGCCATTTCCATCCTTCCACTTGATAATCAAGCTCCATCCACTTCTGATTATCAAGTGGCAACTGCCATCTCTCTGTTTAAATGTGTTTTGCTTGAATTAATTGATTGTTCATGATGTGATTTGATCCATATTAATGCTTGTTCATCAAGGGAGTGTGGATCTCCCCATATCCACACTCCTTTGGTCAATTCATTGTTAATTCATTGTATTCTGAGTTGATTCGGTATAATTCCTTGATCTGAATTGACTTCTGTTGAATCTGTTCCATAATTGTAAGATCTCTGCAGAAGGTCACGTTGTGTCACGCGACAACATATGTTGTCACGTGACACTCTTTGTCATTCTGCAGAAGTCATTTTTCAGTTGTGTATTTGTTGTTTCCTGAGTTGATTTGATATAATATTTGGATCTACTTGGTTTTATGTTGAAATCGATTTCGAATTGTAAGGTTTCTGCAGAAGGTAATGTTGTGTCACGCGACAACATATGTTGTCACGTGACACTCTTTGTCATTCTGTAGAAGCTACTTTCAGTTGTAATCCGTATTCAGTCCTCAATGTAAAATGGGACGTGGCCTCCCGTAGTAAATGGTTCACAAGTTGTAATTCCTCCATTGATCAATAAAACAAAGCATTAATATGCACTTTATACATATTTTGTCACACATTTTGCACACACTCTTGAATGTTTTGGATTTTGAACATTGAAAGACTCGTTTACGAACGAGGCGTGTTGGGTGAACTCTCGGTTCTTCCCAACACGTAACCTGACCCCCGAATTCATTTTCTCTTTCAAAAAGGTTTTCAATGTTTCCTTAAAAATAGCGTGGCGACTCCTATTTTTTTCGGCGAGCGTTCATTCAGTTTCCAATTGAGATTTTCACCTCCCTCCTCCTATATAAAGTTACCCTAGATTAGGTTTTTGGATCTCTCAATCCTCTCTCTATCTTTTCTTTCCCTTTTTCATATATTACATAGATTAGGGTTTTTATTTATTTTGAAGATTCAAAATTTATTTATTTTAATGGCCATTCAAGGCTAATATATTTGATTCGTGGATTGAGGTAAGTAACAATTGGATCTTTATGCTAGGATTTTAATTCTTCCTATCTCTCTCATTCTTGTTCTTCTCAACATTCTTAACTATTGTTCTTGAGATCAATTGTATTGACCTAGCGGAATATACTTTTGATATCTTGAATTTTTTTGGATATAAACCATTGCATTAGCATAAATGATTTGTAATTTGACTATTGTTGAGAAGAATAGATTCAATTGAGGACCTAGCGGAAATCAAACGAATCTAGGTTCCATTGTTCTTAAGCATTTAATTGAATTTCTTGAATGTTTATATTAATCTAGCGGAAGTTATAAATGAGATAGAGTTATTAGGGTTCTAATGTTCTTATTGACCTAGCGGAATATATGAATATTTTAACCCTATATTTTTGTGAATGAACCCAAGAATGAGATTGAATCCTTTTTACACGATTCAAATAGCATAAAGTGATAATTTTTATGATCCCAATCCATGAATCCCTTGTCTCTTGATTTCTTTATTTTATTTGTTTTGCTTTCTTAGATTAATAATTCAAACAAATCAATAACCCCTTTTCTTGGTTACTTTTATTCACTAATAAAATACACTTGTTCCACTTTAGTTCATGTGGATTCGATCCTTGCTTGTGCATACTACTACATCGGTAACTAGTATACTTGCTAGGTATTTTTAATAAGAGGGATATTTACCCTTGCTCATACTCCCCTATAAACCCACAAACTTGGAGAGATATCTACCCCCAAACTAAAAACATGCTATGTCCTCATATCAATGAGAACTAAAACATGCCTTGGGTTCAAAGGATGATATGACACAATAAAACAAATAAATAAAGCAAATAAAACGTACCTACTTGGGTTGCCTCCCAATAAGCGCATTTGGTTAAGGTCGTTAGCCCAACCGTTGCTCACGTTTGGACTTCACTTTTCGTCCTTTGGCCCACTTCATGGTTTCGTGGGTCCTTATTTTCAGTTCATGCCCCATATATATTCCTTTCATCATCAAATCCTTTAGTGCCCAAGGAAATTTTTGACGTTTCAGCTTTTTGGGCTTCTTCTCTTTCAAACCTTCGCCACTTTATTCACCCTCAAAAATATGTGGAGGTACAAGAATGATGGAGAAAAAATCTTTCATACTTTTGATGGGATGGAGAAGATCTTCATTGAGACATTGTTTGTCAATTTGGTCAGGCCCAACCTCATCAACATTAATCCCCTCATCATATTTTAATTTCTCTTCCACCCCATCTTTTTCACAATCAACCTCTTCATCAACAGCCACAACATCACTAGCAAGAGACGGAGAGAGAATCGGTAGTTCGTCACTAATGGAAGCGTCCTCCCATTCAAAACGTTTAAGTTGGATAGAACTATTATATCGCTCACAGCCTCTCAATGCTTCAATTATTTTAGTAACTTGTGCTTCCAACCTATTCATAGTTGCTCCAAATTGCTATTTTTGTTGACGATTTTCCTCCTTCAAACTTGTCAGAACCTCTTCCTATGATGCCTTTTTAGGTTGCGGTGGATCATAATAATGTGGCTCATAATTTTTCCATGCCCGGCTTGAGTGGTTTCCCCTCCATTGTGTACAACAATTAGGGGAAGAATCATATTGTGGTTGCCATGGCTGGAACGAACTCCTTTCTTGTACTTGTGGGGAATACTCTTGAAAATATGTCCTAGACGGACAATCATTAGTAGCATGAGAGTATAATCCACAACCGGAACATGCATCTTGTATTATATTGGCACTAGGCGAAGCACTTTTCGAATTGAACATAGCAATTAATTGTTTAACTTGCCCGGCCAACTTCTCATTATATTTTTTTCATGCATGACCTTTACTTTTTAAACAACTAGAAAAATAAAGAAAAAGAAAATAAAACAAGAAAATTATTTACAAAAGAAACTAATAAAAGAAAATATTTACAATACACTAACAAAACACCTTAAATTCTCGAGGTTTTGAGCATCAATTAAGCTAGGAAATATATCTTTTAGATGGGTAAAACCACATCCATCACGTCCATTCATGGCCACCACTAATACTTTAAAAAAATGTGGGGAATGGAAAATTGACTATGATGGTGGCCGACGAGAAGATTGAGATCCCGATTGATGAGATGATGAAGTAACCCATGAATGATAAGGAAGCGAGTGAGTCTGCTCAAATTGATAAGAGTGACGGGGAGAATTCCAGGGATAATGTGGATGTCCGTAGTATGGCTAGTAATAACAAGGCCGACGAACACTCAAAGAGTGAGAACCTATATCACTCTCTAGGATTACCCAATAAGGAGTCATTATCACCATTAAAACCATTCTTTTCTCTAAAAGCTGAAAGTAATAATTCATGTGCTAAAATATAGGAATGTTGTTTTCTTGATATCTCTGATCCTTTCTTTGCTAATATTTGTGATAAAGACAACATCTCCTATGATTTTATTGAGGGAGATGAGGTGCTTAATGTCCGTTTTACCAAGACACTAAATAAGTTTGGGGGAGAGGCCCCCTTGAAAAGAAAAAAAAGAAAAAGGCCCCTAAAATCCCTTGGGCTCTACCCGCGTTAATAAAATCTAAGGCCAAAGACAAGATGGACACCTCCAAGCCCCATTGAATTGGGTCTATGGTCGGGCTAACGACCTTAAACAAATGCCCTTATTGGGAGGCAACCCAAGTAGGTATGTTTTATTTGCTTTATTTTATTTGTTTTGTTTTGCCATATCGTCCTTTGAATCCCATGCACGTTTTAGTTCTCTTTGCTATGATGACATATCATGTTTTGAGTTAGGGGATAGATATCTTTTCGAGTTTGTGGGTTTATAGGGGAGTGTATATAGTGTCTCCCTCCAAAAATATGAAATTATTTTTAAAAAATTTTCTTTTAATATTTTGCGATGTTCGCAAAAGTCGATGATGATTTGGGAGTTCTTAATTTTAAAACATTGAGTGTTATTATCAATATGGAGGATATAATTGCATTAAAACATGTAAAGTATGATTACTCCAACTTTCACTTCCATATTATTTCTCTTGATAGTTGTTACCAATTTAAGTGACCTTTATAGGATCACTTTGGCATTCTCGGGTTCCCTTAAACATGTTTTCATAACTGTCAATAACACATCAATTAGACTATTGGGAAGTGATATATGGCCATTTTCTTTAAACTTTATTGTGAGCCTTTAACTTTCTTGTCACTTATAAAAAATTTATGTGAACCCCTTTTGAGCTTTAAAAAGAATGGAAATCTCTCACAAAGTCAGAGCTTATCTAATACCACCATTCGCCTTCATTTGTACCTACATTATCCTACCATTTTGAACTTATACACTATTTTATCACCTTTTCAAGAAAGTGAAACTAGGGAATGAATGGGAATTTGTGGGTTATGCTTGGGAATTCAATGGTTGAGTGGAAAGTGGTTATCAAAAGAGAGAAAAGGGTCGTGTTATGTATTGAAAGAAGGGCTAGAGCAAAGAATACATATTATTCGTGATATATAAGTGCAAAGAAAAGTAAAATAAATAAATGAAGAATAATCTGAAAAGCCTTGCCCTCTCTTATGTTAAAGTGGAAAGTGACCAAAGGAATGAAAGGTTATCAACCTCATATGTGAAAGTATGCACAACTATAAGTTTCGGGGTTGAATCTACGGGTTGGCATGGAGCGAAAGTGATAAATTCAAAGTGAGGATGTATGATGAAGACTTCTCAGTTTCACTTGCTTGACTTCGTATGTCCTTATCTTCTTTTGTAGCCATGAACCTATCCCACGATTTTCGTGATACACTAGATGCCATAAAGCCATGTTTGATCGCTAAAGAGTAGTCAGGTTGACAGTTATGTTTAAACATTCATATGAGTGTCATTGTCCATAAATTTCATCATATTATCATTGATTTAGATCATGACACAAGTGACCCTAGAAAATATCATACTTTGTTGACAATGATCTTCCCAATTATCATTCATATTATTATACTGTGGTAGATAATTGTAAGTTAGATCCATCTATGTAAATGAAATCCCATGTTCATGATACTACTTGTAGATTATGTGTGTTGTAAAGATCTGAAACTTGTTGTGCCAACAACCTATTATATGAATTGTAAAATCCTAAAATTATTTTCTTTTTTTTTTATTTTAGTTAGTAGTTTTATTTTGTTTATTTGGGTTACTCGAGGACGAGCAAAAGTTATGTTTGGGGGTATTTGATGTACGTGTTTTCACCCATCCAAAGGATATATCTTTAAACATATTTCATGCTCAACCTTGGTGAAATTACCCGATCCGGCGGACGCTCGAGCACGTCGGGGCTTGCTCCCCTCTCGGAGTGGTGAAAAGTGTTTTAAGGATTGGACAGATGGATTTCTTTGAAAAGAGAGTCGCCATGCCGTTTTGTTGTTAGCACAAAATATTGACAAATGGCTTTTGGTTTGAGATTTTGAGTTCGGAGGTCACGTTATGCCTCGGGAAGAGTTTTTCTGTGTTCACCAGAGATGCCTCATTTTCATGAGTTTTCTAACCCTTTTTTGAAAGTTGTTTTTGTGTGCGCGCTTTTAAAATCAAGTGGCCTCGTATTTCTAAAAGGAAGTAAAAACAGTGCAATTTTTTTTTTAGGAAACTATCCATTCTGATAAAAGGAGATTTGAAAAGAATCTAAAACTGAAAAAAAATGGAAACTAAACAAAATGTCCCAGACTGTATAGTGATCCGTACGGATCAATGCTTCTTTGCAAAGAGGTCCGTACGGATTAGTGATTGTAGTAGGTTAATTTTGTATCTCATTTTATTTTTGATGTTACATCGATTAGACTTGAGGAGAGAAAAATGGCAGTTTCTGGTTATCCATAAAAGTAGCCATAAATTCCGAAGAAAAGGAAATGTCCAATCTTAGGGTTATCATCTCCAAGTCTTAGGGTTGTACAACAATGGTGGTTTCAAGCTTTTCTTGAGAAACAACAATGGTGTGTTGATCCCAAGTAAAGAAATGAGAATTCTTTTGAAGGTTTTGAAGTTTTGCTTTGTTACATTTTAGGAGAAAAATGCATTTGAAAGTAACTAAAGGAAAGACAATGCATGAAATATGAACGAACCACTATCACCATTAGACCTCCATTTTTAGCACATTGTGCATGGAAAGTCTTCTAGGATCATTTAGATGGTTTGCGTCTACAATATGTAAGATAAGTAAATATTACATTGCAAATGATATATTTAACAACAATAATTTATAATATTAAAAGACTTGTAAATGGAAAGTTAAAGAGTTTATTTAAGTTTCGGAAGGAGATCTTACCAATATTGGTTATTTTCTATCTTCCCAGGTTGGATTTTGTGGGTAAAGTAGGGTTTGTGGGGATTAAGAAGGAGAGAATTTTACCCACACTTAAAGCAAAATGTCCCCTAATGCTCACTCCCCTCAAGACTTTCGTTCTTGCGTTGTTCTTGTCGTGTCACCTTTGTTATAGGCATGTACATGATTTGTTTAAGACGATGTAAAGAGGAGAAGAAATTTTTCTCTCACTTAGGCAAAACCTCCCCTAATTACTCACTCAAACTCTCAAATATACCTAGGCAGTTTCCTGCATTCTAATGTTGCTGTTTGCAGTGGCTTCTTGTTGTTGTTCTTGTTAAGTAACCAGAGACATGTATTCATAGCCTCTGGAAATTGATAAAGAGGTCCGCACAGCTAGGACTTTAATTAGCAAGGAGGTCCGCATGGACCAAGGTGCGATGTCAGACCTTTTTGAATTTTGTGTCATTTCCTCCAAGGGCATTTTGTTGTTTTTAACGTGTAAAAGGTCCTTCCTTGCTTTTCTTGACCAGCTTGATCCTTGGGAAATCACGGGACTTTGGGATTACGGATAAGTGAACCCTCAGTGTCTTTCCCGCATGCTCGGATGGAGAGCGGTCCGGATTGGGGTACTTACACTTGGGTGGTTTTGATGGTTTTTTTAGTGTTTATAAGTACAGGGAATGAAAGGAGAAAGTATCATAATATGATTAAAAAGGATATGAAAAGGAACGATCGAGAATGGAGGGGCAACGGAGGAAATAATAAAAATTACAGAAGGACAAAATTGAAGATAATGAGAGCCTTTACAACCATCAGATAGTACTAATCGAGGGATTTCCAACCATATATGACACATCTCAATTGGAGTTCATAATAAGAAGTTATGTCCTCCGTAAGTTTGCCGATAAATGTACAAGTTGCTGAAGCATGAGGAGCGTTCGCCCCCAAAAGGAGGGAGCGTCCGCCCCCAAAAGGAAGAAACCATGTTTTTCACCAAGTTAAAGGGTGTAGCCGCCACCTTCAAATGGTGCAGTGCCCCCCCCCCCATTTCGTGGCAAAATACGTGGTAAAATTATGTGGCAGATTCCGACAGCTTTCCAGACTCCTTTTCAGCTTTTGAATTTTGACCTAGTTTCCTAATTTTTGACTGTCCTTTATCACCCTAGTATATAAACAACAACTATAGCCATAATTTTGTATCTTTTACCAAATCATAACATAATTATAGGCTTACAATTGTTAAAATAAGGATTCAACCAATGTTTTATTTATTTTCTTTTATTGCCTTTCGTGACTAAATTCTTGATTCGTGGATTGGATAAGTAACAATTGGATCTTGATTCTATTGATTTAATTCTTTCGTTCTTTCTATCTCTCTCTCTCATTCTTTTTTCTCTCAATATTCTTACTTATCATTCTTATGTTTTAATTGTATGTTAATATACTTTTGGCATTTGAATTTATTTGGGTATAAACCATTGCATTCACATGAATAATTTATACAATTGACCATTGTTGAGAAGATTAGATTTAATTGATGACTTCACAAAAATTAATGAATCTAGGTTCTAATGTCTTATGATTTAAATTTAATATCTTGAATGTTTATAGAGACTTCACGGAAGATCTAAATAAGATAGAGATATTAGAGTTTTAATATTATAATCGACTTCACGAAACATATTAACATATTAACTCTATAATTTTGTGAACGAACCCTTAAATGAGATTTAATTCCTTTTACATGATTTAAATAGCATAAATAGACAATTGTTATGATCCTCAATCCATGAATCACTTGCTTTCTTTTTATCTTTACTCTTATTTTTCTCTCTTAGGTTAATAATTGCTCAAATCAAACCTCCTTTTGGGTTACTCCTTTATACAATAATAAAATATACTTGTTCCAATTTAGTCCCTATGGAATCGACCCTTGAAATTAATCATATTACTACATTAATAAACTAATGCACTTGCTTGGTAATTTTAATAAGAGGGAGATTTCCTCCATCAGTAGGATATTTGACTTTCCTATCAAAGATTTAGATGCATATATAGTAAGGATATCGTATATATTTGTGTATATCCTTATTTATGTAAATATATTATAATTGGTTAATTTAGGACTAACAATACTAAAAGATCTCTTTGTTTTTGTTAGTGTCAATATTTTGTTTCCTTATAATATTAGCATTGCTACAAAGAAGGAAGGGATTGATTGGAAGACTTCAAAGAGCTACCTATATATAAAGATCTTTAAGCCAAGAGATTTGTCATGCATTCAAGAATTCTTTGGAAGAGATTCAAGAATTCTTTGGAAGAGAAATCTCCTTATACTCTCAGATTATAGATTGCTCTTTAGGTTGTGTGTGCAGCTGTGTCTTACATCTGCACACACATGTAGATTTCTTACAAGTCCTTTGTTCTTCTTCTGTTAGAATAGGCTTCCCTTGAATAAGGAATAGTGTTCATTGTTTAGAAGTTGGTTAGGACTTACTTTACTATTTTTATCTTTATTGTTTCACTTGTTATTATTTGTTTCCTTGACTCAGATCTTTAATAGTGGAATCCTTTTTATGCTTAAAGACTTGTTAGCTGGAGTTGAACCAGTAACGTTTAAAAACCTTAAGTTATTCTTTTTACTCCGCTATATATTGTAGTTGTGTGGATAGTTGTGTCTCATATTGTAGTCAGTTCCAATGGAGCCTATTGGGACTTCAAAAGTGAGACCCCTCAAGTTGGTTGTGGAGATTCCCACTCCCGACATAAATCAAGAAGACCAACCTCAAAATTCTCGGGATACCTCCTATACGGGGAAAGCAAGAAGGAGACATCAAACTCCTTCCGTATTATGGAGAGGTGAGGGTAGAATGGAGATCAAGAAGGAGAAGGACAATGTTGAATCAGTAAAGGCAGCTGGGGCTCAAGAGGCACTCTATATCAAACATCATAATGATTTGCTGCTCAAAGTGTTAAAGAACAATTGGAACCTGGAGGTGTTAAGCGAGATGCCTGTGGTGCTCCCCAAAGAGATTATGGGTGACATGTTGCTGACACCATCAAATGTGGCAGAGCCTAGCAAAGGTGGCAGAACAGAGCCAAGTGAGGACGTGACGCAAGGAAAGTCAAGAGGGCGAAAAGCTCTATCTCCATCTAGGAGAAAGAATGACCGCAAAGAGGAGGGGATCCGAGGAAGGCGAGTTGAATGAATGAAGGAGAAGGTGAGCGAGCGCAAGGAGAAATCAAAATCGTGACATGACAAGGAGACAGAGGAGGAAAGAAAAAGATGGAGGGTTTACTATGTACCCGGAGAGGGAGATGATTCTTATTATTATCAGTACTCAGATTCGAAGTTGGACTCTGGATTGAAATATGACAGTACATACACTCCAGGAAAGTCTCAGAGAGAAAAGGCTCCAAGCAAATCGCATTTTCTGAAGAAGGAGGAACGAAAGAAAGAAGTGGATTGGAAGGCGGAGATAGCCAAACAAATTGTGGATTTGAGGAGAACCACTGATGAAGCAACTGAAGGGAAGGATTCGATGAAGCAACTGAAGGGAAGGATTCCTACTTATATCCTTTTGCTTAGGGGTGATAATGTTTCTCCTGACCAACAATGATGCAACTAGGTGTAAGGCATTGGCTAGCACTTTGACTTAATATGCACTAGAGTGGTTTTTATCCCAACCTATTGGGTCCATCTTAAACTATGGCGACTTCAGATCAATGTTTTGTCTCGCTTCAGACATTCGGGAGCTTGCCTACTCAAGAAACAAGACATGTGTAACATTAGACAGAGGGAATATGAATCTTTGTTGAGCTACATGGACAGGTTTAAAGGCCTATCCGATCAGATCCTAGACACCATCCAGGAATCACTGGTAATGATTTTCTTCATTGGCTTGGCAGCGGGAAGTTTCAAGAGAGAAGTTGGGATGAGAACCCCAAAAACTATGGGCAAAATGTTGTAATGAGTACGGTGATTTTCAAGAGGTGGTATGCTGGAAGTCGCGATATCTCAAGCCGCTACTCTAGGGTAAGCTGTTAAGTAGAGAATTGAAAATGTAAGGGCAGGTGGAAGGCAAGCACCTAAAGGAGGGAGGAGAGAATGGATTAAGGGAAAGGAAAGGGAAACTTTCAAGGAACAGGTCTTCACCAAACTTAAACTGGCTACGAGCGAGTTTATGAAAGTGGTTCGCCTGCCACCAGCCCGCGAGATGAATAAGGAGACCCTGGGGAGGAGAGATAAGAGCAAATAATGTGAATCCCACAAGCATGCTAGGCACGTTAAAGACGAATGCCTTAATCTCAAGAGGGTGCTTCAAGTTAAGGTAGACAGGGGCGAGTTGAACGAGTATGTTGAGAAAGATGAAGGTAGGTGGGATGGAGGTCTGAGGCGGGATGAAGAAATGAGAAATTTTATTGACGGAATCAGTGAAGCTATCCCCAGCATTACACAGCTGAATAACCAGGTTATGAGCCTCTCACACACCTCTCATGTCCCAGGTTATCCACTAGGGGAGGAAAGAGTCATAAGTTTTACGAGAAGGTAATTGGTGACTTCGATAATCCATGCAACTCAACCTTTGGTTATTTCAATCTTTCCTCTAAGTAACATACTTCAGAGGGTGATGGTTGATACGGGGGCAAGTCAGAATATTCTTTATTATGAGGCATTTAAGAAAATGGACTTGACAGAGGCACATCTCACTCCGTACGAAGGCGTTCTTGAAGGGTTCACCAATCACACAGTCAGGGTAAAGGGAACCATCACCTTGAATGTAGAGATGCAAGATGAGGATCCAGGCGTTGACAGGAGCAAGAAGCGTTGAGTTCATGGTGATCGACCTCGTCTCACCTTACAATGCAATAGTTGGGGTTCCATTCATGCAAAGTTTTGAAATAGTGACCTCCATACCGCATCAAAGGGTTAAGTTCCCCTCTCCTAAGGGGATTGCTTGTGTCCAAATTCAACCATTGATGGCAAATTGAAAGAAGATAGAGATGCAGAAATCGAAGAAGATAGTAGATGTGGCTAATGAAATAGTGATAGGAGGACCGCAGATTCATATGATTTCCAACCCCTTTAAAGGGGGGAAGAGTGGGAGGAGACGAAAAGTATGAAGGATGGGTCAGCAATCATATGTTAGCCAGGTCAGATGCAAGCGAGATGTGAGTGTATGGAAGTTGAGGATATGGAAGGTGTTGGGTATGCATGTTTTAACCCTCCTATTTTGTATTAGATTTGATTGATACCATAACCTCTTGTCTATTTTAAGGACTTTAGGACCCTATGTAATGAAGCTTAGACTTCAATTTTTTAGCTAAGTCCATTTTATAGAATAGGTTAATCTTAGGCTTGAAGACTGGCACAAGTTTCATTGGAAGCAAGGTTGTAGTTCCTGAAGTATTCAAAACCGCACCATGAACCGCACATGCAAACCGCAAGTGCAGTTCAAAGTCTTGAACTTGCTTTTTGAACAAACCGCATGCAACAGCCCTTGAACCGCACCTGTGCAGTTCATGTGCAACCGCATCCTTGCAAACTCCTGGTGTAGCAAAACCGCACATTCCTAACCGCGTCTCATCAACCGCATCCAATGATTGGCTACTTGAAGTGAACAACTTTTTATCCGTTGGAATCCACGTCAGCAATATCAAAAGTCAACCACCATATCTTGTCACGTGATTCTATGTCAGAAAAGATCTGCAAGGATCTTTAAAAGGTGACAGGTGTCCTAACCTCATTGCTTGGTACTGAGCCTCGATCGCCTTTATCTGCAGCAGCTGTACCAAAGGACAAAAGTGGTTTCTGTGGACCAATAGGATTGCATCAAGTACTGTCCTTACAACAGCTGTATCCAACGGCTAGTTTCTTGATGCTTGGGTATAAATACCCCCAATCTTCACCATTTGAAGATTGCTTGAAAAATTGAGAAGTGCTGTGTTTATTGAAGCTGAAGCTCTGCCCAGAAATTCTTAGTCCTTTGAATCTTCATCTTCAAACTTCAAGAAATATTCCCAAGCCCAGAAATCAAGCCTTAACACTTTCAAGAATCATTGTGCTCTACATCTCACAGATTTAAAGAGCCTTGATCTTGTTCTCACACACACACCTCTCTTGTCTAAACACATAGTTTATTCATTTGAGATACACTGGTTATAGTTTTGGATTTGTTCTTCATAGAAAAGATTTTATTGTACTTTGTAATCTCACAATACTTAATATAAAATCTCTCTTAGAAATCCAAGACTAACCATCTTGGTAGTGGACGTAGATCGTTTATCGATTGAACCACTCCAAATAGCGTGTTCTTACTTTCTGCATTTATATTTACTGTGCTTGCTAATTATCTATCTTTGTCTCTGTTTGATCTTTATTTAAGCTATCCATTATTGTGAAATAGTGTTTGGAGTTAACAAAGTCAAAACCACACGTGTTTGTAAACCAAGCTCTTCCCAAAACCGCACCACTAAAACCGCATTTTACAAACCGCCTCTCAAAACCGCTTTACACTCTATTATTCCGCTCTGTGCATTTTACACTATCACTTGCGCCTATTATCAACCGCAAGAGGATTTTGTAAGCAAGAGGTTCTGTCTTTAAAAAGGGCGAAAAATCTTAAACAGCCTATTCACCCCCCTCTAGCCGTATTTTCACCCTTGTTGCCACCTTTGGGACCAACAAGTGGTATCGTAGCTAACACATTTTAAAACCACTGTTTTTCAAGCTTAATAGCTTGTGTGCCGATTCGATATGGCAACCTCAAAGACAATGACTACTGTTAACTATTCACACATTCCAATGTTGGACGAAGACCACTTTGACATCTGGAAGTGCCGAATGCTTATTCATTTGGAAACCATAGATGAAATGCTGGTGGAGTGCGTGATCAATGGCCCTCTAATTCCAATGAAGGCTAACACCGATGCAACCACCAATGCCGAAACTCCAGAGGTCAAAAAGCCAAAAGATGAGTGGTCGGATGAAGAGAAAAGATTAGTTGCCTTGGACAAGCAAGGCGAGGTTCATCATTTCGGAACCCTCCCGTATCAACTCTTCGTAAAGTGATGTACCTCAAAACCGCAACGCAGATGTGGGATGCCATAGAGAGCTACCTCGAAGGTGACGAAGAGTGCAAGGAAAACAAATTATACACCGTTGAAAGATCCTACAACAACTTCAACGTAAAATCCAACGAAACCTTGCGTCAAACCTACGATCGATATGTTGAGGTAGTTAATGCTTGTAGATCTCTTGGTAAAACTTTAACCGATAAGGAAATCAATATGACTTTCCTATCTCGCTTTAGGTTCTAGATGGGTAAATAAGGCTACCTCTCTAGAAGACTCCAAAGTATTGGGTACTTGGTCGTTAAGTAACTTGTATGCCAATCTTAGAGTCTATGAACTTAAATTAAATCATATTGAAGAGATAGAAGGGAAAACCAAATCGCTTTCTATGTCCGTAGTGGAACATGAAGAGAAACCATCCTCATCCAATCAAACCACCGATCCTTCCATATCAACCTCATCACTCATCGAGATGGATGATGATGATTTTGCCATGTTTGTGAAAAGATTCCAAAAATTTAGAAAATCCTCAAAACCTTTCACAAAATCATTTTCAAAAGGCAAACCTCCCGCAACATTTTCTAGGGTCTGCAGATACAAAGAAGAAAAGTGACTTGGTATGCTACAATCGTAGGAAACCCGGCCACTTTGCATCCGAGTGTCCACAACCTAAATATGAATATATGAAAAGAAAACTTTCCCTTCGAGAAATTTTCTCATCGTAAGGGAATGGTTCTTTGAGGAGGAAGAGAATTCCAAGGAATTAGCAACTTGGATTGAAACAGATTCGAGGATGGAAGTGATGATGAAACCGAAGAGGTTAATCTCTCGCTTAGTTGCGAGACACTTCGATGACTCGGATTCGAATCATTTGAGTTGCATGATATGGAGGAAAAGGAGGTTTTTGCAAAACTTCCAAATTATAAATTGGATGATGATATTAAACTTACTCCTAGCGTTAAGATAGGAAATTGTTCGTATTCACGTCCCATTTTCTCATCTAAAACTGCTCCACCTTCAAAAGCTATTCCAAAGAAAATTTTGAACAAAGTGGTGGAAGAGGTTTCTCCCATGGAACATGAAAAAGATGTTCAAGGAAGCCGAAATGGTGATCCATCAATTCTCAAATCTTAAGAAAGCCTTAAGCTTAGCTCATGATGAACTTAATCCGTACAAGACGGAGAAAACCGTAATGAGGTCCAAATTTCTAATCTTAAGGACCAAATCAAACAGATGACTCCTCTTGCTGATCAAAACCGCATCCTTGAAACTAAGGTTGCTGCACTTCAACTCAGGAATGATGACTTGGTAACCCAAATCGACGATCGTCAAAAGATTATTGATTCGTGGCTCAAGTCTCAATCCACCAAGGATAAAATCTTGGACTTCCAAGTTCCTCCTGGAACTAAGGATGGTCTAGGGTTTGGATCTGAGGAAGAGGAGAAGTGTGCATCCTCGAGTGAAAAGGATGAGGAATTTTTGGAACTAACTAAAGAAATTCCCAAGGGGAAGCATGCTAAAGGAAAGGGTAAAGGAAGACAAGTAAATTATGTCTACCCTAAAGGAAAGCAATATGGGAAGAATTCCGTGTTAAAACCTAAGAATTCTGTGGAAGCATCCGAAGAGGAAATGGCTTATGGAATTGGTAGAATCCCCGCTCCAACCGCTTCGGTGGAAAAGGCGGTTCTGCTAACTCCGTGTCTCGACCGCGCTTCTTCTTCGACCGCTCCTCCCGCCTTCAAAAGCAGGAATAGCGTTCCCGTAAAATACGTGGTCAAACCAAAGCCTGTTCCCTTCAGACACTCGGAATGTTAGCCGGAACTGCTCTTCCCAAACCGCTTCCTTGTCCAAAACCGCATGCAACTCCTAAGAAGAGTAAGGAGTTAGTAAAACCTCATAAAGCTTGTAGCTATTACAAATGTTCTCAGGTGTGTGATGGTTTAGGTCACAAGGCTGCAGAATGCCTTTTGCGGTTCACATCCAATGCCAGAAGAGCAAACCTCCTTCGGTCAAACGAGGTGTGGGTCGTAAGGGTTGCTAACTTCAGACCCAAGGAATAAAGGGGGACCTCGTTCTTAATGTTTACATTTCAGGTCCTCTCGCTTCATGGCTGGTCACTCCAAGGATAATGAATGGTATCTTGACAGTGGGCTCAAGACATATATTTGGAGATAGATCATTACTTGAAGATGTCGTTGAAGCAAGTGGTCCATACGTAACCTTTGGTGACAACAACAAAGGCAAAACCATTGGATATGGTGTTATAAGGAGAGGAAATCTAACTATTGAGAAGGTTTCTCTTGTCGATGGACTCAAGCACAACCTCCTTTCACTTTCTCAATTTTGCGACCAAGGAATGCTTTGCAACTTCACGTCATCAAATTGCTTTATCAAAGATAGCATTTCCGGCGTCACCCTACTCACGGGGATTCGTAAGAGTAATATTTACATTATTGATCTAAATTCGCATGTAGTATTACTAATCTCTGTTTTGTAGCTAAGAATGTGAGCGAAAATAGTTGGCTATGGCACAAGAGGTTGAGCCACTTGAACTTCAAGTATCTTGCAAAGATTGGTAGGGAAAACCTCGTGCGTGGTTTACCCAAAGTGGCTGACCATCATCCGGAGAAATGCGGTGCATGTCAACTTGGTAAGCGATCCGCGTCGTCTTTCACCAGCAAGACCGCTCCTTCAACTTCAAGATGCTTACAAGCGCTTCACATAGATTTGTTTGGACCCGTGACCACCGGCATTGGAGGAAATAGATATACCTTAGTGGTGGTGGATGATTATTCAAGATATACGTGGGTTGAGATGATGATTTCCAAAGATGATTGCTATGAGATTCTCACCGCACTTTTAGACGGCTCCAAACTCAAAAAGAAGACGACATCGTTAGTGTTCGATCGGATAATGGAACAGAATTCAAGAACAATCGGTGTTGCTCGGTATTGTGATGACCGTGGGATTGATCACAATTTTTCCCTTGGTGTTCCACAACAAAATGGGGTTGTGGAAAGGAAGAATAGGACGTTGATTGAAATTTGGAAAGACAATGATATCCGGCGAAGCTACCTCGGTATTTTTGGGCTGAAGCAATCAATACCGCATGCTTCACTCAGGAACCGCTCCCTCATCAACAAAACCTATAATAAGACTCCCTATGAGCTTTGGCGAGGAAGAACCCCAACATTGCATTCTTCAAGATCTTTGGCTGCAAATGCTTTGTCCTCTACAACGGAAGAGAAAATAGAGGTAAATTCGGAGCCAAGGCCGATGAAGGTATTTTTGTTGGGTATGCTAAACATTCTAAAGCTTTTCGTGTTTTCAATAAAACTAGTTTAAAAATAGTAGAGTCTGTCCATGTTACTTTTGATGAGCATTCTCTCCTTGAGCCACATTTGGCTCCAAATGTTCTTGATGATTTTGTTGAGCATAATGAACCAGGTGAACCTCAAACCGCACCTGAACCTCAACCTCAAAATCCAGCACCCTCAACTGAAATTCCCCAAAACCGCAATTTTGAAACCGCACCTGAAGATCCCTCTCCAGATGCTACCCCAAGGGAAGAAGAAGTTGAGAATTCCCCTATCCAGCTTATAGAACCTCTTCGTCAACTAACCTTCCATGACTTCGCTGAAGGATCTAACGATGTTCCAATTGAAGATCTTCAGCAAACCTCGCACAACCGTGACTTACCCCGGAGGTTCGTGAAGTCGGCGGTCACCCTCACAAATGTGATTGGTGATGTTTTCCGGTGTTCAAACAAGGAGATCAAATTATGATGAGCATACTTCTCTTTTATCTCAAGTTGAACCCAAGAAGATTGATGAAGCACTCCAAGATTCAAGTTGGGTCGTTGCTATGCAAGAAGAACTCAACCAGTTTGAAAGATGCAAGGTCTGGACTTTGGTGCCTAGACCTCAAGATCAAGGAGTGATAGGAACTAAGTGGGTATTTAGGAACAAGATGGATGAGAATGGAAGCATCACTAGGAATAAAGCAAGGTTGGTTGCACAAGGATATAGGCAAGAAGAAGGAATTGATTATGATGAAACCTTTGCTCCAGTTGCAAGATTGGAAGCTATCAGAATCTTCTTAGCCTACGCCTCTTTCAAGCGTTTCAAGTTATATCAAATGGACGTAAAGAGTGCATTCCTCAACGGCGAACTGCAAGAGACCGTGTATGTTGCTCAACCTCCTGGATTTGAAGACTCCAAATTTCCCAATCATGTCTACAAACTCCAAAAGGCTTTGTATGGACTTAAGCAAGCTCCAAGGGCATGGTATGAGACTCTTTCTAAATTTTTACTAGAAAAAGGATTTAAACGCGGTAAAATTGATACAACTCTTTTTATTGCCAAATATAATGAGCATACTTTACTTGTTCAAATTTATGTCGATGATATTATTTTTGGTTCTACTAATGAGTTACTTTGTAAGCGTTTCGAGAAGCTAATGAAAAGCAAGTTTGAGATGAGCATGATGGGAGAATTAACATTCTTCCTCGGGCTTCAAATCAAGCAATGCGAAGAAGGTATTTTCCTTAGCCAAGCCAAATACACCAAGGAGTTAATAAAGAAGTTTGGATTAGAAAATGCTAAAGCATATGATACTCCTATGGCCACCGGCAATAAGCTAGATAAGGATCTCAAAGGTAAGAAAGTTGATCAAACTTTATATCGAGGTATGATCGGCTCATTACTTTACTTAACCGCTAGTAGGCCGTATATCATGTTTAGTGTACGTGTATGTGCTCGCTATCAAGCGAGATCCTAGAGAAGCACATCTTATTGCGATCAGCGTATAATCCGCTATTTATACGGAACCACTAACCTTGGACTTTGGTATTCCAAAGATTCGAACTTCGATCTTGTAGGTTATTCGGATGCGTATTATGCGGCTTGTACTATTGACGGGGAAAAGCACCGGTGGTACTTGTCACTTCCTCGGAAACAGACTAGTTGCTTGGGCCAGCAAGAAGCAAGCATCAGTTTCAGTGTCAACCACGTAGGTGAGTATATTCTTCTTGGTAGTTGTTCTTTGTCAAATCCTTTGGATGAAGCGAGCCTGGTGGACTATGGAATCCATGAAGGGAATTGCCCTATCATGTGTGACAACACTTCAACAATTTCAGTCTCCAACAACCCTGTCATGCATTCCAAGACCAAGCATATTGATATCAAGTATCATTTCCTCAAAGACCATGTGGAGAAGAGGAATATCCATTTAGAGTATGTGGGGACAGACAACCAGATTGCTGATATCCTCACAAAGGCTCTTGACTCCAAGAGGTTTTCATTCCTTAGAGGAGAAATGGGTATGCTTGAACTTAAATAAATTCCATTCTTTTTATTGACTAAATTGGGTGTTAAGTATAGTTTCAAGGCCATGTTGAAACCGCGTGCACCAAACCGCAAGGATGTCCAACCGCACTGCAGCCAACCGCTTCACTCAAACCGCATGCTGCAGCTCAACCGCTTGGACCTCAACCGCGTCTCAACTTGGAGTATTTTCTAACTTTTACATTTTTTAAAAAAAAAAAAAAAAAAAAAAAAAAAAAAAAAAAGCTGTTCAACTTCTTTTTATTTATTTTTCAGTCCTTCTTTTTTTTAAGGGTTTATTTGCAAATGTTTTCCCACGAAAATTTAAATTTTGAGAGCATTTAATGCAAAGGGAACATTAGCATTAAATGGCCTTCATGTCAGCCGTCATTGGTTGATGTGTGAAGCTGAAAGGATGATTGTTTTTGCAATGATTCACTAAGTTGGTGAACCAATGTGTCCTTTCAACTGCCAAACCCTAATCTTTTTCTATATATAGAAGACACAATACACCTTTTCAAACTTTTCTTGTCTTCATTCTCTCTCTGTCACCGTACGTTTTACGTCGAGCTCACCAAACCCATTCTTCAAAAACTTCATAAAATTCTAAGTCTTTCTTCATCAATGGCACCCAAACCCATTGAAGATATGGTATGGTTTCGAACTTTAAACTCTTTTTATCTTCGCAAATCATACATGCTATAGAACTGTTTCTGCCATTGATGAACTTGAAAAGCTTCGAACACCATAACCTAACTTTTGTTCATATGTTCTTCATTTCTTAACCATTTTGCATGAAATTTGTTGGGTTATGTTCGGAATCTTGCCTAGATTAAGAATATATGCTTTATTTCATGATCTACACATGTTTTGAGTACTGATTTTGAATTTTAAACTTCTTTAGTTTCGAAACCCACTTTATGATTTCTTCATTTTCTGGGTGATTCTGAGTAAAGTAGATGTTTTTATTGTTATATTATGAATCTACTGCTCAATGTGATCATTTTGACATATTATTTGATCATTTTGGTTAACATTTTTCAAAATCTTGTTCTTGGTGTTCTTAGTGTTCTTCATGCACTCAAGTAACTGTTCATCATGTTTTTTCAGAAAAATTCTTATGTTTTGGCTTGACCCAATTTTTAAACCTGTTTTTCCATACTTAGAAAATTTCTGAAAATTTTACTTTGTTACATGTTTAAACCGCATGCCTTTGAACCGCTTTATTCAAAACCGCATGCTATGTTTTGAAACCGCACTTATAATTGCTTAATTATTGTTTCAAAACCGCATCCCTGAACCGCATATCTTTTCACTTCTAAACCGCATGCTGAAAACCGCATATACATTTTCAAACCGCATGCTAGAAAATTACTTAAGTTTTACTAAGTATATAGGCTGGACACCATAACCTTCCTCTCTAAGCACCGCTTGCAGTGTGGGATAACCTTGGATTACAATGCCACGTACTAAGTATATACTTTTGTATTTTTCTTATTTGTTTCCTACCTGTGTTCACAGTTTCTTTGTGATTGGAAATTTTTTCCTAAACCGCACTATTGCCAACCGCATGTGTGCCCCAACCGCTTGTGAACTGTGATTTTCCTAAAGTATTCTAACTTGTGTGTTTTCTTTGTAGAATACCAAGTACTTTCTACCAGGTTGGGAAATCAATGAACCTGAGTTGCGGTCCGATGCTCTTGGAAGGGATATGATTAGGAAGATGCAAGCTTGGAATCCTTCCCCTTTTCAACAAACAACAAACCTTTACCATCCCTCTCTTCATTGATCAATTTTATCGTGACCGCGATCAAGGGAGTGGCTGAAGCTTTCGAGATGGAACCAAGATACCCGGCTTGGTGGGAATTGTTGAAGGGTTTAAGGTCTCAATTGATTACTTGGACATCGAAGCACCTTCGATTTCCATGTGTCCAGTGCTCCGATTGAAGTGTCCCAAGAGGTTCGGGATGCTACTGCTCAACTCTTCTTGGAACCCTGGCTTCTTTAGCGGCAACTACAAGAAGATAGCTAGGAAAGAGTTTGGAGAGATGATGAGTCATTTGTGTTACTTGGTAGGGAAGTCTGTGTGGGAAGACGAGGAAACCACAACAACTTCACCTCTTCTCGATGTGATATTCTTTGTGCCATATACAACGGAATGAAGCTCCATTGGCCCAAAATCTTGATGAAAGAGCTGGCGGCAGTATTGATGCCTACCAGTTGAAGACCAAGGATGTGCATACCAGGTGGAGACCATTTGGTAGGCTGCTAACCGCCATCTTTGGCAACTTATCGGCACTTGGAAGATATGAAGACAACCACTCCTGATATCTGCTATCATTGGGGTGTTGAAGAATCTTTTGGGCTCAAGGCTTGCCACTCCTTGAGATTCTCCTTTGTGCAATGAAGACTATAAGGCTCTCGTATGATCTTTGATACCTTTCAACCCAAGGAACATTATGTGGAGATGACTCCGGCGACCGCATCAAAATCCATTGGCAAAGCTATCAAAAAGGTCTCAAGGAAAAGAAAAGCTCTCTGCGTAACCCCTTCTTAAGCCAACTTCAACCGCGCCAACCCAACCGCGTGGTTCAGCTGCTGCAGGCCCAAGCCAGAAAAAGCCAAGGAAAGGGAAAGAAAAGATGACCCTTCTGGATGAAGTGGTTGAAGAAGAAGAAGAAGAGGAGGATGCAACTATTCCTCCATTGATTGCCAAGGCCAAGAAGGCAAAAGAAACTCAAGCTCAGCTAGCCAAAATGACTGATGAGGAGTTAGCTGCTTTCTATGAAGCTGAGATTGAGAGGATAAAGAAGAAGCAAGCTGAGAAGGGTGCTGCCTCAGGAAAAACAAAGGATCCTATTCCCCAACCGCCACCTTCTCAACCGCCCCAAACCAAACCGCTTGCCCAAACCCCACCTCAATCTCCTATCCTCTCACATCATTCCTCACCAGCCAAAACTCTATCACCAAAACCGCTTTCTCCTCCACAACCTCAAAGAGCTGCAACCGCTCAGGGGGAGAAACCAAAGAGGGTCAAACACGTAGCCCAAAAGAAGACCCCAACCAAAGGCCCTAGGCGGTTTCTTAAAAGAGTTAGAAATCAACCTTCCCCTTCTCCATCCCCTTCTAAATCTTCTTCCTACTCCACTTCCCATACACCATCCCAATCTCCTTCTAAATCTCATTCTTCCTCCTATCAATCCAAATCACCAACTCCCTCACCTCAGAAAACAAACCGCTCCCCATCTATCCAAAATTCAAACCGCGCCCAATCACCACCTTACTCACATCACACCCCAGCCATCTCAATCTCCAACCTTAACCGCGACAGAACTCCTTCCCCAAACCGCAACAATACTCCTCCTCCTGCAAATTCACCACCTCAAAAATCCCCTACTCCTGACCGCCTTCCTACTCCGCCTCATCAAACCTCACCCATTCCTGAAACCGCACCCCCTCAGCCGCAAAGAACCCCTCCTGTTTCTGTCCATACCTCTCATACCAGTTCTTCATCAAATTCCAACCCCATAAATTCTGAAATTCCAACCACCAACATTCCACCCTCAACCGCACCTATCTCAACCGCACCAATCCCCTCCTTACCTATCCCAACCGCTTCTATTCCATTACACCAAACACAAATTCCTCCCTCAACAATTTCACCTTATACAGTCCCTGCCAGCCGCCTTTTTCAAACCCTCCTTCAACCCATTTCCCAAACCGCACATCCAACACATTCTCAACCGCCTCCCTCAATTACCCAAATTCCTTCAACTCCAACCGCCCTCCAATTACTCCCAAATTCTTTCAACCCTTAATCTTATCCAAGGCCAACTTCTCTTAAACCAAGGCCACATGATTAAGCTAACCGCTTCAAATGCCGCTCTTGAGGCCTCCAATAATTCCCTAACCGCTTCCAACCAAACCCTTCTAGCCAAGGTGGATGCTCAAGCCCTAGAATTGGCAAATCTTAAAGCCTTTTTGATTGATACCATTAAGGGGGAGAGAAGTTCCTCTATCCAAACCGCTGAAGCTGTTAAAACCGCAGCTACAAAGTGTTTTCAGGGCTTTAAAGAAGATCTTGCCCGAGGAGTGCTTAGTGCCATGGGTGATGCTGTTTCAAAAACCCAACTTCATGAAATGCTCACAAATCTTTCCAGTGAGTTTGTCACCTCCACCAACTCTGCACTGATAGCTTTCATGAAGACCCTCCAAGAAACCCAACCGCAGCAAGCTTCAACCTCAGCCGCTCCTTCCCAAACCGCTCTAGATGACCTGCAGCTGAAAATTCTTACTGAACTGGACTCCCTTAAAGATAGAATAAATGTTGATCTCAACATAATGGGAGACAGTATCAAAGAGCAAGTAAGGAATTTTGATAATGACATTTCCTTCAGATTTGAGAACCTCAAAGCAGGCTTCAACCTCAAGCTAGACAACTCCATCAAGGAATTGAAGTCCAACCTGAATGTATTTGTTGATGCGGAACCGCTTAGAGATGCTCTCTCTACTCAAACGGTAGCCATTCGGGATGAGATCTTCACATTCTACAATTCCTTGAAGGCCTGCATTGAAGGATTCACTACTCGAGATCAAGGAAAGTGTTGATGGAAACACTAGATCTGCTGATGTTGGAACCGCCGCTGCTGATTCTCAGAACCGCACTACGGATGTTGAGACTACCCTTGCTAGACAGCCGAAGACCTCGAGCCCTCGGAAGAAATATCAGAGGTGAAAGCTCACCTTCGACCTTCGAACCGCATGCCCCAAAGAAGAAGTCAATCAACCAAGAGAGCAAGCACGCCATCAACATCAACCGCGCCATCATCAACCGCATCATCAACCGCGTCAGCATTAGGATTTCTCATTTTGTAATTCCTTTATCCTTCTTTGCTGAACTCCTTTTTGATTTGTTGGACCACACTCCATGTAATTCTTGTCCAACTTTCTTTTGTTTTTGAAACCTTTGTATTTTGCTTCTCTACCATTGTAAGTGTAACCGCATTGGTAGTAATGAAAAATGCATCATTGGTTCCAAAACCTTGTTCATATCAAACTACTTGTTTGTAGAACAATGAAATCTCTTATGGTTTATAAACTCATTCAAATATTTTCTAACTTAAAATCACTATTTTGAATTGATGTTTAAACATTCGGTTTGAACCGCACTTTGAACTTAAACTCACAATTTCTTAAGTGCAGAATGCATTTCTATACTTTCCACATTGTAAGTTTTCATCTTTTAGAAAGTATAGAAATCTATAGCTTAAGCTAAGTGTGTGCATTGACTTGGGACATGAATTACCATGTTAATTCTTATGGACATGTTCTTACCAAGTACAATGTTTGCTTTTGTTATAGTAGGTAATGGCATCAATCAAATAGGGGGAGATTGTTGGGTATGCATGTTTTAACCCTCCTATTTTGTATTAGATTTGATTGATACCATAACCTCTTGTCTATTTTAAGGACTTTAGGACCCTATGTAATGAAGCTTAGACTTCAATTTTTTAGCTAAGTCCATTTTATAGAATAGGTTAATCTTAGGCTTGAAGACTGGCACAAGTTTCATTGGAAGCAAGGTTGTAGTTCCTGAAGTATTCAAAACCGCACCATGAACCGCACATGCAAACCGCAAGTGCAGTTCAAAGTCTTGAACTTGCTTCTTGAACAAACCGCATGCAACAGCCCTTGAACCGCACCTGTGCAGTTCATGTGCAACCGCATCCTTGCAAACTCCTGGTGTAGCAAAACCGCACATTCCTAACCGCGTCTCACCAACCGCATCCAATGATTGGCTACTTGAAGTGAACAACTTTTTATCCGTTGGAATCCATGTCAGCAATATCAAAAGTCAACCACCATATCTTGTCACGTGATTCTATGTCAGAAAAGATCTGCAAGGATCTTTAAAAGGTGACAGGTGTCCTAACCTCATTGCTTGCAGTGGAGCACGATCGGCTTTATCTGCGGCAGTGTACCAAAGGACAAAAGTGGTTTACGTGGACCAATAGGATTGCATCAAATCTTGTCCTTACAACAGTGTATCCAACGGCTAGTTTCTTGATGCTTGGGTATAAATACCCCCAATCTTCACCATTTGAAGATTGCTTGAAAAATTGAGAAGTCTTTGTGTTTATTGAAGTGAAGCTCGCCCCGTAAATTCTTAGTCCTTTGAATCTTCATCTTCAAACTTCAAGAAATATTCCCAAGCCCAGAAATCAAGCCTTAACATTTTCAAGAATCATTGTGCTCTACATCTCACAGATTTAAAGAGCCTTGATCTTGTTCTCACACACACACCTCTCTTGTCTAAACACATAGTTTATTCATTTGAGATACACTGGTTATAGTTTTGGATTTGTTCTTCATAGAAAAGATTTTATTGTACTTTGTAATCTCACAATACTTAATATAAAATCTCTCTTAGAAATCCAAGACTAACCATCTTGGTAGTGGACGTAGATCGTTTATCGATTGAACCACTCCAAATAGCGTGTTCTTACTTTCTGCATTTATATTTACTGTGCTTGCTAATTATCTATCTTTGTCTCTGTTTGATCTTTATTTAAGCTATCCATTATTGTGAAATAGTGTTTGGAGTTAACAAAGTCAAAACCACACGTGTTTGTAAAACTGCTCTTCCCAAAACCGCACCACTAAAACCGCATTTTACAAACCGCCTCTCAAAACCGCTTTACACTCTATTATTCCGCTGTGCATTTTACACTATCACTTGCAGTCTATTATCAACTGCAAGAGGATTTTGTAAGCAAGAGGTTCTGTCTTTAAAAAAGGGCGAAAAATCTTAAACAGCTATTCACCCCCCCCTCTAGCTGTATTTTCACCCTTGTTGCCACCTTTGGGACCAACAGAAGGTGAAAGTGAGAATGCCCATGTTGAGCCTATGTTAGTACTCGTGGAAGAGATAGATGAAGATGATGTGGGAATGAAAGTGAAAATGAAGGAAAAATGGATGAGGAAATTGTGGATGAGGAAATTATTTATGAGCAGGATCCCAATGCGAGTTTAATGGAAACGAAAGCGACTAACCCAATTAGGCGAGATAAGCCAGCACGAAAGGAGATAGAGGTCCCAAACAGCGAGATCGAAAATGATTCTCTGCAAGTGCGAGATGAGACAGAGATACATGCTCAAGAAGAATTGGAGGAAATTATTGTAAACCCAAGGTTCTTGGAGCAAAAGATAAAGATTTGGAAGAGTTTGTCGCTAGAAAATCTAAAGCAGTTAGTGGAATTCCTTGAACATAATTTGGACATATTTTCTTGGCATGTCGAAGATATGTGTGGAATCAGAGAAAAGGTTGCAGTTCACAGCCTGAGCGTAGATATGGAAGTGAAACAAATCAAATAGAAGGCAAGATACTTGGTGCTAGAGAGAGAAAATTCCATACAAGAGGAGATTGAGAAGCTTTTCAAGGAGGGAATAATTGAGAAAATCACTTATCCGACATGGATGGTGAATGTGGTAATGGTTTTAAAAGCTAATGGGAAATGGAGGAAGTGTATTGATTTTTCAGATCTGAATGAAGCTTACCCAAAGGATATTTTTCCGCTCCAGCGGATTGATAGATTGGTTGATTCAATAGTTAGCCACAAAGTTCTTAGTTTTGTTGATGTCTACTCCGGGTATCATCAAATCAAGATGGAAGAAGAGGACAATTTGCTAACGGCATTTATGGCGGGATAGTTTGAAAACTTTTCTTACAAGATGATGTCGTTTGGATTAAAGAACGCAGGTGCAACCTACCAAATAATGGTTAATGAAGTCTTGGGTCCTCAATTAGGCAGAAATGTGGAGGCTTATATCGATGTTATGGTCATCAATCGCGAGATGATGATCATGTCAAGGATCTCGTCGAAACTTTTGAAAACCTCAGAAAGAACAGGATGAAGTTAAACCCAAGCAATTAAACCTTTGGGGTTACAGTTGGGTAGTGTTTGGGGTTCATTGTCAATGGAAGGGGAATTGAAGCAAATCCATAGAAGATCAAAGCTTTGCTGGAAATGAAGCCGCCAAAAACCATCAATGGATTCAAAAGCTTAATGGCAGAATCCCTGCATTTGGGAGGTTCATTTCGCGATCAGTGGAGAGGTGTTTACCTTTAAAATTCTTAAAAGAGCCAAGAAGTTCGCTTGGGATGAAGAGTGTGACAAATCATTTTAGCAGTTAAAGGAGTATTTGGGGAAACCACCTCTCTTATGCAGCCCCTTGGCAGGAGATGAATTGTGTGTCTACATAGCGGCTTCAGATCGCACAGTGGCTGCTGTTTTGTTAAAGGAAGAGGGACATCACAAAGGCCAGTACTGTACTACGTTTAAAAGGCATTAAGTGATGTGGAAACAATGTATTTTAACGCAGAAAAGGATGCTTACGCCTTAGTGGTAGCAGCTCACAAGTTGAGGGCGTACTTCTTAGCCCACTCCATCATGGTGCTAACCGATGCCCCATTGAGAAAAATCCTCCAGCAGCCAGAGTCTTCAGGGAGATTATTGACTTGGTCCATCGAGCTCACGGAGTTCGATATCAAATATGAAGCGAGAAAGGCTATCAGAGCTCAAGCCTTGATTGATTTTTGTTTTGGAAGCTTCATTTACCAGGGATGGTGCAGAAGTGGCGAGATTAAAGACAGTGCATGGACCCCCAAAGGAAAGAAAGTTGGTTTCTTTCTAGTTCCAGGGAAAGTTGACGGATTGTTGGAGTCTGCATTTAGATGGCTCATCAGCAAAAGGAGGAAGTCGAGCAGGAATTTCGTTGATCTTGCCAGAAGAGGTTAAGTTTGAAAACGCGTTAAGGTTAACTTTTCAGCATTAAACAACCAAGCGAAATATGAAGCTTTGATAGCAGGGTTAAAGCTAGCAAGCGAGTTGGGTATTGGCGAGTTGAAAGTTTACTCAGACTCTCAGTTAGTGGTGAAGCAAGTTAAGGGAGATTATGAGGTGGTGAATCCAATCCTTATAAATTGTTGTGATATGGCCAGAAGTATGTTAAAAAGGTTCAAGTTTTGGGATCTGATTCAAGTGGATAGGATGGACAATGATCGGGCAATGATAGGGCAAAGGTTGTCAAGAGGATCTCGCCACGATTCGTGATTCTGAATGGCATCCTATACAGAATGTCATTCACCAGGCCTCTCCTCAGATACATCAAAGAGAACATGGTATAAATGGTTCTATTCGAAATCCATGAGGGCGTATGTGGCGGAAACCCGGGTGCAAGAACCTTGGCGGATAATATTTTGTTCCATGGGTATTATTAGCCAACTCTTAGGCGAGATGCTGAGAAGTACAGGAAAAAATGTGATAAGTGCCAGCGGTTTGCAGATATTCCAAGGCTTCCAGTGACCTTACAAACTTTAGTGGTGGCGGCTTGGCTATTGTATATATGGGGAATTGACCTTATTGGTCCGTTTGCAAAGGGGAGAGGTGGATGCCAATATGTGGTGGTAACTGTGGATTAATTCACCAAGTCGATTGAGGCGAAAGCTCTGGCAACCATTTCAGATGACAATATTATCAAATTTTTCCATGATTATGTTTGGTGTCGCTTCGACCTGCCGCGGATGATCATTTCAGACTATGGATCACAATTTTCTAAGAAGTTTACAGCTGATTGTGAAATATTCAACATGAAGCAATGGATGCCTTAAGTAGCGTGGCCAGAAGGAAATGGGCAAGCAGAACCTGCAAACAAGAAAGTGTTAAGTGATTTGAAAATAATATTGGCTGGCAAATCTGGCAAATGGGTGGATGAGCTCCAAACAACATTATGGTATGTGCGAACAACGGTGAAGGGACCGACTGGAGAGACTCCGCTAGCTCTTACTTATGGGTCAGAAGCTATGGCGCCAGTTGAAATTCGTCTTCCTTCTCACCGGGTTGATTGTTATAACGAGAAGGAAAGTGAGGAAAGGCAATTTGGATTTGAGTGATGAATTGAGAATGGAGGTCAAGCTCAGAGGAGCGAACTACAAGCAGAAGATGAAGGCCCAACACAACAAGAAAGTCAATCCGCGCTCCTTCAACTTGGGGAATTGGGTGTTGAGGAAAGCTTAAGTAACATGAAACAAAGCGAGATACAAGAATCTAAACCCAATTTGGGAGGGACCTTTCCAAATCACCAGAATTATCAGAGAGGGAACATACATGCTGAAGAAGCCAGATGAAACAAAACTGCCAAATCCCGGGAAGGTAAATCATTTGAAGCTTTATTATAAGTAGAAAAATGTAAGGTGGGAGGTCATTATGTATGTTTTACTCGCCTAATTCAATGAAAAACGTTCGATCCTGTCCATTTTTCTTTTAACCTATAAACTGAAATAAAAAAAATTATGTATGAGAAAAAGAACATGAAGGAGCTGGAAAAATTCCAAGGACTATTCATGACGAGTTACCATTCAAACCGCAACTCATTGGAAAACAAAACCCTGATTTATACCAGGTACATCAATCAAATACGCCTTCATTAGCGGCTTGCCAAAGTGAATTCAATTCAAATGAAATGGACATGTCAATAAAGAAATGATTAATGGATTTGGAAAAACTTGAGAAAATCATAAGTATAATCACTATTTGAGATTATACGAAATGGGATAACATGATTAACTTGGTTAGGTCCTAAGTCAACTTTATGGCGAGTTGCTATTGAAATAGCAACTCGTAGGAAAATAAAACCCTAGTTTCAAGGTAGCAGGTAACCCCCTAACAGTAAAATGCCTTCATTAGCGGATTACCAAAATGGCGTAAGCACATGACCTCTACGAGGCAAGGCTGAAATTTGGTTCATGGAGAGTTGCTATTCAAGAGGCAACTTGGGAAAAAAAAATAGAAACCTATTGTCAAAACCAGTAACCCGTTCTCCGCGAACCACCTTCATTAGCATAACGCAAGTTGAACATGCCAACATGATGAGCTCAGCTAGGTAATGAGAAAAATGCATGGCAAGTTTCTATTCAAATGGAAAACTCGTAGGAAAAAATTAAAAACCTTGTTTCAAGGCATCATGTATTGAGCCAAAATGCCATCATATGAAATGGAAAAGGAATTCTTGGAAAATGCCAATTAAAATCTCCACGCGCGATAAAATGGAAATGGAATACTTGAAAAATGCCAAGTAAAATCTTCACACGAGATGAAAATGGAAAAGGAATAAGTGGAAAATGCCAAGTAAAATCTCAATGAAATATGAAAATGGAAAAGGAATAATTGGAAAATGACAAGTAAAATCTCCACGCGAGATGAAATGGAAAAGGAATACTTGAAAAATGCAAATTAAAATCTACACGCGAGATGAATATTTTGAAAATGCCAAGTAAATTCTCCAAGCGAGATGAAAATGGAAAAGGAATGCTTGGAAAATGCCAAGTAAAATCTCCACGCAAGATGAAAATGGAAAATGAATATTTGGAAAATGCCAAGTAAAATCTACACGCGAGATGAAATGGAAATGGAATATTTGAAAAATTCCAAGTGATATATCTAAGCGAGATAAATGAAGCGAAAAGAATATCTAAATGGTAACTAATGGCGAAATGCCATATTAAAAAAATAATAAATAAAAGGGGGGGGGGTTTGGCGAAATGCCATATTCCAATGGAAAAGTATTGGCGAAATACCATGTTTTGAATGGAAAAGTTTTGGTGAAATTCCACGTTTTAGTAGAAAAAGATTTGGCGGAAGGCCTTATTATAATGGAAACTTGGCGAAATGACATGGTATAAATGAAGAATTGGGCAAAATGCCACATTTTCTAAGGAAAACTTGGCGAGATAACTCTCAAAAAACTCGCATTTTGAGAAAAAGGAAACAAGAAAATTGGTTAAGTATAATTACAATTATCTAGCAAGGCTGCCTAAAGACAAACATTATTATTCAAAGGGGGAATACGCCCCCACTCAAAAGTTAAAACAGATTTACTAACATTTTTAGCACCTGGTGAAACAAACTTTCCAAAAAGATAAACGGAAAGGTAAATTTTATAAACCATAAACGAGGACATAAAAATTAATTAAACTGAAAAACAAGAAAGAAAATTGTTTGAAAACAGCTCGCAGGATGTAGGTCGCAACCCGCGATATCCCCAATTAAAAAGAAAAAGAAAGATTGTTTTGATTTGGAACACGGGCCCCAAATAAAGAAACAGTTCAAGACGAAGAAAAATCTCTCTCCCTAGCGATTTTCGCCTTTCTATTCGCGACTTCCTTTTCCACCTCAAAAGAAATGTAAAGAAATTAGTCAAAAACATTATCAGCTTCCACTGTTGGCACCTCCCAAATGAGGTTCCCCATCTCGCGGTCAAATTGGGCCAACTCTTGCATTTCCCTTTTATCAAAGGGAAACAATGGATGCCCAAGCTTGGCCCACTCACCATACATCGGTTCGCAAAGCCACTTCACAACTTTTTCTCTGGGAGCACCATCTCCTAAAGCATTCTGCGCAGTTACAAAAGAGAAGCGCTGAAGTAGGTTGTATGTTTTCTCCTCAGCATCATTCTTGAATTGAGTGGATGACTTGTATCCAGTCACAACATTTTCAGCAGCCCGCTCAAGCACCTTAATTTGAGCCGCTTGGTAAGCATTCTCTTGAGCGGGCTGAGAGTGGCGAGATCAGCATCAGCCTTGGTGATTTCAATCGCTTTCTTAGCATCCACAGCAACATTCCGATCACTCTTAAAGCTAATTGTTTGTTTGGGGAGTGCTTCATTCCCTTGATCAGTTTTGGCCTTATCCAAGAGAAATTTGTCCCATTATTTCTTCAAAGCAGCAGCTCCTTTCTGAGCGTTGGAAAACTTCTTTGAGAGATTAACATTGGTGGCTCAAGTCTTTCTTGCACTTATTCTTCTCATTTCTCTCTCTCTCAATGGCTCTCTCCCAAGCAACCTTGTCACTTGAAGCCTTCCCCAATTTCTCATCAAAGTTTTCGAAGGCCTTGATAATTGTACCATTCATCTAAGAAATAAAAAGATAATTAATTTCATAGTCCTTCAACGATAAAGATGAAGTCAAAGCGAGTTGAAGGAAGAAAAGAGAAAAAAGTACCTCAATGGCCATACGGTCCAAATAACCCTTCTGAGATGGAAGATCTTCATTTTCCAAAGAAGCGACAAGCTCCATGTCGCATAACCTATGGAGAGCACCAGCACCAAACAGACTTTTCACAGGATCACATTTTGACAGGTCAAAGCCCTTTAACTTAGGTGCATCTGCTATCTAAGCAGTTATCTTCTCAATTCCTTCAGCATCTTCTGGAAACACGAATCCAGGCTCCAACCAACTAGCAACACCTTTGGCGGATTTAGCATCAACAAATTTACCCTTACCCTTTTCAACACTATGCTCAGTTAGGCAAAGTGGGCTTAAGCTAGCCACAATGCGGCTTCTTATCATTATGCGGGTCTCCAAGCCCCCACTTTCTTGAGAGTGAGTCTCAGAAGCCTCCTTGTTTGTCATGACAACATCAGGAATGCTAGAGCTTTTTCTGGCATAGTCACCTCTGGCAGTCCTCATGGATTCACTCTTAGACGGCTTGCTTCTCGCGAAACCAGTTTGGGTAGATTCAATCTCAGCAGTTTCAGTCCCAGCGACTTCCATCTCAATGTCTTCATCCACACTTTCATCCTTTTCACTGCTATCTCCTTCCCCGCCTGCATCAGCGCCCCCAACTAACTCAGATATAGAGCTATTCTTTTTGGTCCTTGACTTTCTTTGGGGCCTTCCAGTGGCATCAGCCCTCTCCAGGGCTATAGCCTCGGAGTCTTTGGCATCAGAAGAAGTGGGAATATGGACGTTGTCGATTTCTGGAAGTTGCCTTAAAGCGGCTTGGCGCTCCTTAGACAATCTCTTTTCTTCCCTCAGTTTGGCAACATGGGTGGCCCTCTTGAAGGAGGGATCCATTTGGTTGAAATCTACGAGATCAAAATAAGTGGGCACTAGAAACTAAACAACAATTACCATTGAAAGAAATCAAACATGAAGATTATAAAGAAAATAAGTTCACCAATCAAGTTGTGAATGGATGCAGAAACATAAACGTTTTCCTGATAGGTAACACAATTGGAGGCAAATGCTCCATTATCATGTACCACCCAACCTTCAAAAGAAGCAGAGTAGACAATGGGAATGAGGGGCTCCACTCCGCAAGTCAAGGAAGACGACGTCCCAACTCGCCTAAGTACATCTTCATCCGGCAAAATCAATCTCCATGAAAATAAGGCTTTTTTACTTCCCATCCTAGCTAAGGTCCTAGAGATCTTAACTTTGGCAAGTTGTTCATCTGGAGTTAGGTACGATTTGATTCCTAGATGGGTGATCAAGGGGGATATCCCAATCGGATGCTGCCATCCGCGGCTTGAAGTTATGGAAATGTGTTTATCATAAAAATGATGGATTTTGTTGGGCCCAGTTGTTATCAACTTGTTCTTGGTCAAATTTATGCAATTCAACTTCAAGGAATGAGATTGGGCACAATGGAATATAATACTTCAAGATTCAAGAAACAATGGACAAGATATTTAACGAGGAAAGCCCTGGAACAACTTGTTCGCCGGCACAAAACCTCGGAACGATGGAATTTTATTACTATGATGATTGGAGTGTGAGTCTGAGTACAAAGAGTATCACGAAAATGTCACTACAAGAAAACTGTCAAATAGCAACGGAAATTAGCGACAGGCCAAAATCTATCGCTATTAGCTACGGAATAACGACGGAAGCAAAATTAAACGAAAAGATCTGCTAACGACAACATTACCGATGGATTTAATGACGGATTTAGCGACAGACATGAATCTGTCACTAATCCGTCGCACTAGTGGCACCAAAAAAGTCCGGCCATTTTTGCTGACAAATTACCGACGAAATAACGACGGATAACAATTTTTTTTTGAACTATAACGACGGATATTTTCTGTCGCTATATAAATAAAAAATAAATAAATATTTTTTCTTTTTTAAATTAGCGACGGAATAGCGACGGATTTTACAAAAAATAATTTAACGACGGATATTTTCCGTCGCTATATAAATAATAAAATAAAAAAAATATTTTTTCTTTTTAAAATTAAAATTAGCGACGGAATAGCGATGGATTTTACAAAAATAATTTAACGACGGATATATTCCGTCGCTGTATAAATAAAAAAATAAAAAATATTTTTCTTTTTAAAATACCGACGGAATAGAGACAGATTTTACAAAAATGATTTTTTTTTGTTTTCAAATATTTTTATTTTTCATTTAGCGACGGATTTAGCGGCGGAAAATTTTAATTTTGATTTTAAAATTATAAAAAAATATATATTTTTAAATAAAAATTCTTAACTTTTTTTTTTAAAAAAAAATTACTACTAACAAACATCTCAAATAATATTTTAATCCATAAAAAAATTTAAGAAATTAAAAAAAATATATGCTACTGTCCGTCTCTCTTTTTTTCTTTTATATACTTATTTTTTTTAAAAAAAATTCTTAACTTTTTTTATGTAACATTTTAAAAAAAAAATCACTACTTAACAACTTCTCAAGTAATTTTTTTATCCAAAAAAATTTTAAAAAAATCAAAAAAAGTATATGCTATTGTCCGTCTCTCTTTTTTATTTTATATACTTTCATTTTTTTTAAAAAAATGAAACATAACTTTTTTTAAAGAAATAAAAGTATATAAACGAAAAAAGGGACGTTATAGTATATAGGGTATAGAGTATAGTATATAGGGTATAGAGTATAGGATATAAGGTATAGGATACAGGGTATAGGGTATAAGGTATAGTATATAGGGTATAGAGTATAAGGTATAGTATATAGGGTATATAGTATAGGGTATATGGTATAGTATATAGGGTATAGAGTATAGTACATAGGGTATAGGGTGTAGTATATAGGGTATAGAGTATAGAGTATAGGGTATAGTATATAGGGTATAGGGTATAATATATATGGTATAGGGTATAGTATATAGGGTATAGAATATAGAATATAGTATATAGGGTATAGGATATAGGATATAGGGTATAGTATATAGGGTATAGTATATAGGGTATAGAGTATAGAGTATAGGGTATGGTATATAGGGTATATGGTATAGGGTATATTATATAGGGTATAGAGTGTAGGGAATAGTATATAGGGTATATGGTATAGTATATAGGATATAGTATACTCCCTCCGTCCCAGCCCAGTGTAAACTTTTGGTCAACTTTGACCAACTTTGACCAATAGTTTAAGGCCATAATAATGATCCTAATAAAAATCCAAAAAATGTTATTGTTAATATTATTAAGTGTGATACAATAACAAATTTTTAAATTTTTATTAGGATCATTATTATGGCCTTAAATTATTGGTCAAAGTTGGTCAAAGTTGACCAAAAGTTTACACTGGGCTGGGACGGAGGGAGTATAGGGTATATGGTACAGAGTATATGGTATAGTATATAAGGTATAGGGTATAGGGTATAATATATAGGGTATAGAGTATAGGGTATAGGGTATAGTATATATGGTATATGGTATAGGGTATAGGATATAGAGTACAAGGTATATGGTATAATATATAGGGTACAAGGTATAGGGTATAGTGTATAGGGTAAATATAATCTTTTTAATTTTTTTTAATATAAAAAACTATTTGAGACTTTTTTTAGTACTGAATATTTTTTCAAAAAGTTATATAAAATAATTATTAATAATTATTATTGATATTTACTATTTTTTATTACTAATTACTATCATTATCACTATTGTTATTATTAAATATTATTACTTATTATACGCTCATTATTAAGAAATTATATTATATATTAAATTATTAAAGTTATAAGTAATTATTTTTATTAATTATTAAATTATTATAGTTATTAGGGTATAAGATTTATGGTGTAATTTATTTAGGGTATAGAGTGGGTTTTAGGGGTTCAAATATATTACTATGCAATATATTTTTAATTTTTTTTTTGCATATGAATAAATATTGAGAAATTTTTTACTACTAAATTTTTTTACAAAAAGTTATGAAAAAAATTAAACAACTGAAAGTATAAAGAATGGTTATTAATAATAAGCATTATTAACTTTTTGACATTTGTTTTATTAAATTTTTAGCTTTGACATGGATCACCATCTTAGCCATCTATTATAACACATTTGACTTGGATCCAAAGTCTCACATTTTAACAAACTATTTCACTTGAATCATCATCTCAACCCTCCATTCACTTTAAATCAATGGCCAAGATTCTTTCTCATACTCTTTCACTCATTCATTAAATAAAACCCTACCCACATCTTTTTTTTCCTTCTTATCCGCCTCCCTCATCTTCTCTCTCTCTCTTCACGTTCCAAGTTCCATCCCTCATCCTCTCTCTCTCTCTCTTCACGCAGCTCACTGGTATCAATGGCGCCGCCTCCCTCTTGATCTTCTCCCTCTCGATCTCCCCCCACCTTACTCTGTCCCTTGCCCCTTTCCCTCATATTCTTTCTCTCTCTCTCTGTTCAAACAACGGAATCCCACCCCTCCCCTTCCCACTCAATTCGACATCTCCACCTCAAAATTCTCAATTACTTCACAACCATTCTCACTGCCGTCCTCCCACCTTCTCCTCATCATCCTTCCACCCTCTACCCACCACGGTTTTTCGTTCCTTAAGCCCCTTCCCACTTCTTCTTTTCTATTGCTTCTACTCTGCGGCCACCATTGTCGCCGACCTTGCCATAGCCGCCTTCAATTTCCGATAAGTTTCTCTCTCTATTTTTCTCTATTTCTATCTATTTCTTGCTCAAATTTGAATTTTTATTACATATCTATGTAGATCTAGCTTTTTATTACGGATCTATTTCATGTCGGGTATTCTCTCTGTAAGTCTCTCTCTCTCTCTCTCTACCTTTCATTGTCTTAGGTACCATTTTTTTTGTTGGTGTAACTGTGTTTTTTTACAGGTTTTGCTACAAGAATGACTCAGTTGTTGTGGTGGATAAATGGGGTTACTATCACTGCGACACAAGAAATGTTGTATCATTTTTTAATGACGGAAATACCCTTGTGAACCTTGATAAGCCTGGGCCAATTTACATCATGAGTGGAGACAGTGATCACTGTAAGGGAGGGCAGAAGTTTGAGATAGATGTGATTCCTCTGCACCCAAAATTGCACTCTCCACCAGCCATGTGGGCACCTGTGCCATCTCCGTCGGCCAATTCAGCCACTTCAATCAATGTTATCGGTCTTGGTGGCTCTTGGTGTTAGTCTAGTTGGTCTGGTTTGTTTTCTATGGCATAGGATTTTCTACTTAGTTAGCTTAGTTTATATTTTAGTATGAGTGTTTGTGTCCCATTTTCCTTGGGAGGATTGATTTGAGAATAATAAAAGTTAAGGGATTGGTTAAATTGATTTTGAAGTTGAGGGGAGCAAAGTGTAACTGTTGAAATATATATATATATATATATATATATATATATATATAATTTTTTAACAAAAAATATCAAATTAGCGACGAAAATATCCATCAATAATTTGGTATATCAAAAATAAAAAATATTGAAAATTTTAATTTAATTATAGCAACAGAATTATTTGTTGATAAATCCCTCGTCAATTTGGTCGTGAAGTAGGAATTACATATTACCACGGAAATTTATATCGCTAAAACAATCAATTTGTTGGCTTTTTACAACATTAGCGACGAAATTTTTAAGATAGAGACGGAATAATCCGTCGTTAAAATAACGACGGCCCGTTAAGTTTGTAGTTATCATTTAGCGACAAGGTTTTAAACGACGGAAAATTTATGTCGCTAATCCGTCGATAAATGCCTTTAGCGACGGATTTTTCCTCTTTAGCGACGGATTTTTCTGTCGCTAAAACGTGATTTTCTTTTAGTGTGTGAGTGTATGTTTATATGTGTTTCACCTTTGATTAAATACTAAGAAATAGTAACGGAAATAACAAATTAATGCTACCCTTAAGATTGCGCCTACAATTGCGGCTAGGAGGTTAATGTTGATCGTGCTAGTCGTTGAGAGTTATTTCACGTGCGTTGTAGATAGGTCTTGCGGTCTTTGACTTGGTCTTGGATTTTCTTACGTTTCTCATAACGGTTCCTGAAAAATAGGTTTGAAATAATGGAGTCCCTTACGTCTTGATAACGGTTCCTGAAAAATAGGGTTTACTCAACGACCCTGCAAGGTGTGAACAATCAAGATGTGGACTCAAGATGTTAACTCAGGATGTTAATATCTTGATTCAGGTTGTTAACACAGGTTATTGACTCAGGATGAAATGCCAGGATGCTGATTTTTCGACCCCAAACAATTGCCCCCGAATTTTTGAAGTTAAAAGAGAACTTAACTTTGAAAATTCAACTTTAACTGCTGTCACCCACTAACAATTAAGTTGAGCAGATGATGAGACGACGTCTGTTGGCTTGGGAGGCTCTAGGCATCAGTGTCATAATGGGATTCTTGAACCGTGAAAAAACTCCTTCTATTAAACCAAGAACTTGAACCTGGCTGTTATTTACCACAAAGGAAGAGAGCGGAAGTCTGTGAGTATAGTGATTTTGTATTTCTGCATGCAGGAGTCAGTACCAAAAAAGAAAAACAATTTGTTTTTATGCTTTAATCGAGTATTTCAATAGAGGGAGCGTCCTCTAAGACAATTAGTAATTTAGGATGTAATTTGGGATTTTGACATGTTTGTTTGGACATGTTTTTGGTGTACTTGATGTTTCCCCATGTCTTGTGATAACATGGTGGAAATTTTTGGGATGCTTTGATCGTAAATGATAGGATCAAAATTTTGGATATTTTGACTGTAAGTAATAGTTGGATTTCTAGGTGTAGCACGTTGATGTTACACCCTAGAAATATTTTGGGAATGTAATAGGATAAGAATGAGTAGCATGGGACGCTATGAAATGGAATGAAATGAATAGATGTTTCTCATCTACAAACCTTGTGTACTTATGGTAACATGTTGATGTTACAACCTATTGTTTCAACTTGAGTCCATAATTTTAATTAAGTGCAAGAAGGTTATCAATATGTACATGACACATTGGCCCACCTACAACTTAACTAAAACATGAAAAACGTGCGCCCAGGCGAAGGTGTAAATAACCTTAATAACTTGAGAAGGATGCAAAATCCTTAAACCTTAGAAAGGTGTGTACCTTTACATCTTGATCATAACTTTAGACTTTTTTTTTTTGGTGTGAATCTGACTCAGCTTGTGGCAACTTGAAGATTGACTGCATACTGTTTTAGTAACCTTGATTTTTCATCAAGATGAGCAAGCTGAAACATCACCTTGTTATCTTGGGTTATTTTGCAACTTGAGCTGAGCATATTGATCATGTCGTCTTAAGTATAAACCTTAAGTTGCCTTGCACGATGGAAACATGTTAGGGGTGGGTGTTAGGTTAGTAAGAATGTGAAAAATATAAATCTAATTGAAATAATATAATTGAAATAAAGCAAAGTGAATTATACCTGATTCTCAAAATTGAATGGACAAGCTACAACTTACATGAAGTATAACTTGAGGTGGATTGCATTCCAACTTCATGGAACACTTGTGCCATCTATGGTTTATAGTCTATATGCCCCTGTAGCGTTGTGAGAAGAATTTTATCTTTTGAGTCGCCACCTATATTATTCGATTGGAAAACATAGAAAAACCATTTTGAAAGAGATTTGGGTTCGGGGCTTAGGTTATAGAATGGGTAGGTCAAGGAGCATCCATTCCACCCGATCCGGAGATTGGTCTTGCTAAAGAAGAGAGAGGTTTTCAAAAAAAAAAAAGAAGGAGATTTTTAAATAATACAAATAAAAGATCCATTTAACGGGGTTAAACGGAATGTAGGATCGATTGCTTCGAGACCGTCTCCATGTCTTGGAGAGGCTCTAGGCCGATCCTAGATTATATGGACTTATACCACTCTAACAATCAATTAGAAAGGGATTTTAGGGAGTTACCTTGCGTGAGGTGATTTGGGCAGAGTTTCGACTCAAGTTTAGAATCGAATCTCGACACGGACAGAGCTTCGCCTCGGTCCTTGACTTGGATCTTGATGTTTGTTTATCAACAAGGTTGACAAACAAACTTTGAGGTGATTTTAAGGTGATTTTGCAGGATTCTTTCAAGGAGAGAAACCAACAAAATGTGTGTGTTGTGAAATTCTGGCCCTCTTGAACCTTGGAAGTCACCAAGTATTTATAGGGATTGGGGAAGTGTTGAAGATGAGATCAAACACTTCAAGATGGTTCCAGACTCCAAATTCTATTGGTTGGCCGGATGGATGAAGTTTTATCCCAAAAAGAGGTTGAAATCAACGAGAAAACTGCCTTCTGCATGCTGCAGAGGGAGGATATCTCGCGCGAGACACGCCATCTCGCAGCGAGATATTGCTTCTGTAGACAATTCCGTCCTTTCCTCGTTATCTCGTATGCAGTTTAGTCCCAAACTAATGATGGTTAGTCAAAACTTAACGAAATATGACGAAATGGTGGATTTCTACTTCTTAACTCAAAGCGAGACTTAGAGTGGTATAAGTATGATCCGATGTGTTCAGAATGGGGTGTCTACAGAGCCCCTCGGCGACAAGACTTATGGAAGAAGTCATGTCGTCGATAGAAAAGACATCATTCTGAATATCGGGATGGTCGGGCCGCACGGCTTCCTATGTATCTCTATCGGAGAATCACACCATGACGTAGTTCGACTCCAAAACACGAAAAGGCTGCTTTAGGTATTTTTAAAATCGTTTTTGAAAATTGAGGAGATTTTGTTTTGAAAGATAAATTCATACTGAGGAATCAAATCAAGACCCAATTCTGAATATACCTGTCTGTCTGAAGATTCTCCTATCTGGGCTCCGAACCTGCGGAAAATATGTTAGAAAACAAAGGCTTACCTTTCCGGTCCTTTGAGTCCTGTCGGTTTTGTGACGATTCGCCTTTCTGGGCTCCGAATCGGGCTTTTTGTTGTTGAGGTTGACGATTCACCTGTTTGGGGCGTTGAATTGGGCTTTTGGTTCGACGATCCACCTATATGGGCGTTGGACCGAGCTTTTCTTTTGACGATCCACCTGTTTGGGCGTTGGACCGGGCTTTTCTGTTGACGATCCACCTGTCTGGGTGTTGGACCGAGCTTTTTCTGATGACGATCCACCTGTCTGGGCGTCGGATCGGGCTTTTTCTGATGACGATCCACCTGTCTGGGCATTGGATCGGGCTTTTAATTTGATGATTCACCTTTTTGGGCTCTGAATCATGTGGATTGAGTTGATCTTTGGACCACTCGGTTTTCTGGCGACTGGTGTCGTACCGGGCGATCATGCGGGCGTCACGTTTGGCTCGTTCCGTGACTTGCGGTGCCAGTTTTTTCACGTTTCCTTGCTAGTTTATCATTTCCAAGGGTAAATGTGTCAAAATTTTGAATTTTGACGTTGCGTAGACGCTTATTGTCGGGGACAATTTTGTCAAATTCCAGAAGGTATATCTCGCGCGAGATAAGGTATACCGCACGGGACTTCCGCTGTCGGGGCAATATAACAGCAGCTCCTCTTATGAATTTGAAAACATCCTTTTCAAAATTCCCTCCCTAGCTCAAGCCAAGGTCATTTTCTCTGTGATTTTTTCGTGGATTGCTTGGTGTTTCTTCCTTCCAATCAATTCTCAATCCATTCTCCCTCCATAATCAATGGCTCAAGAACAAAGGAATCCTATTTTGGGGAGTTATTTACTAGGGAAGGATTATCCCCGCGATGATCTCACCTTCGATAGGCACACGCACATCTCCACCATTATTCGGGAAGGCTTGGTAAGAGTTTCTTTCTCAACTCTTAATTCTCGTATTGCATTGAGCTTGAACCCTTTTGAATCATAAACTTCATCAATGGCTTTTCTTTTCTTGTTCTTGTCTATGCTTAGAACTAGGTTGTTTCTTGCATGCTCTGATTTTGTGCATTTTGTTGGATGATTGTCGTTGCATTGTGTGCATATGAGCCTCCTACACATCATGGATTATAGGAGAGGTTGATTCGGATCATGAATGGCTTCCTTGGGCAAGCTTTTCTTGTACGCACGCCAAGTGTTCGATGAAATGCCCAATGAAAATTTTCTTCTATTTCATTGATTTTCTGACATGGAATGATTTCTAATGTTGCCCTTTTTGTTTTTCCTCTGTTTTGCAGTCATATAGGCCAACGAAGAATTGCCAAGGGAGCCCGAAAATGGCTAGAGCAGTGTGGGACAAGATCAAGGATCTTGATGGTGTTCGGGATAGGGTGGCCCAAACGGGGCTATTGACCTTTGTTGATAATCTTCGGGGGATAAGGCGGACTCCCCAAGTACTTCAGGCGATCCGGGAGAGGTGGTGGGATACTACCCACACCGTTCATTTGCGCTTCGGGGAAGCGACTATGACCCCGACTGATTTCCTTGCCATCACGGGGCTAGAGTTCATTGGTGATCCCCTTCCGAAGACTACGGGTTATAAGCCCGCGAGCCCCACCGTGTGGAGGCAGCTGATCGGTTTCTCCCCTAACAAGGTTAAGGGGTTTGCTGCTGAGCTGACACCCCTCCGGCGTCAGATTGAGGATTATGCGCTCAAGCCGAATGCAGTCACTGATCGATTGGTGAGGGGTGCCCTCTGGTATATCCTTTCTGAGACCATCTTCGCGAACCACTCCTCTACGGCTCGTCTTTCTCTGTTAGGTTTGTTGGTGAATTTGGATGAGGTGAGCGGATATGATTGGGGCTCAGCGGGGCTGGCCTTCTGCTACCACGCCATGGACGAGGCATGTAGGCACACTAGGGATACCTTGTCGGGGTATTCTTATGCCTGGGAGGTATGATCTTGGTTCTGTTTCTATTCTCTGTCTGTATACTTTGTTTGTATTCCATACTGAATTCGTTCTGTTTCCTTTGCAGATATGGGGCTATACTGTCCTTGGGCTGTACAAGTTTGAGTTGGAGAGTCGGACCCCTTTGTTCCCAGATATCAGGAGGTGGAGCCACCCCAACCGGAGCGTTGATGAGGATGAGGACCAGGAGTGGACCCTGACGGTCGCGAAGGCGCGGGCCATGCTGGATACTTTCGAGTATGAGAGGCTAGGCCTTTATCTGTGGACCCTGTTAGAGCGGGAGGTGCATCGCGCTTGGGATGATACCTGGATGCAGAGGATGCTGGTATCTTTGGAGGGAGATACCATGTATCTTGGTGAGCGGGTCTTCCCACAGCATGGTCGGGGTAGATTGCCATATAGTGTGCCGGCGGATCCGCCGAGGGCGATGTATCCCACCTACTCCATTCCAGATGATGACTATGCAGGTCTTTTGGTGGGTGATGCGGCGACGGCTTGTGTTGTCCCCGGGGCCTCTTATGAGGAGTTCTTGCCTCGCTTGATGGGTCCCCTCCTGGTGGGTGATAGGCGATCACACGCTCGTGGCTCTGCCTCTGCTTCTGCCTCAGGTTCATCAGCCCCTAGCACTTCTTCCCAGTCTGATGGTTCTCTGCCTTTTGCCCCATACTTTGGTCCTCTGAGCTATATATACATGATGGGGAGCATGCCAATGGTGGGTCACATCCCGAATCTGGATCATATTCCCGAGGGTTACCGCCTCCCGCCAGATGTCTCATCGGTATGTTTCTGTTGATATCATCTCTCGTATTTGTCCATATAAGTGTATATGTCCGACTTCATCTGAGCATTTCTTTTCTTTTGTTGTCAGGTCACTCTGTCTGCGGCCGATTATAACCGTGGAGCGACCAAGATGGCGGGACTGATGGCCCTGGTGTCGGATCTGTCCGAGAGGCTGTTCCATAAGGCTTCTTTGGCGGCCTCGACAGTGGCCTCGGCGGTGACCCCTACTTGCGGAGCCAAGAGGTCGAGGAGGGATGGTAGCCCCCGTGGTGGTGATGGCGGAGGTGCCGTCAGCTCGGGCGACTTGATGGCGTGATCCCCTCCTTTTCTCTCTATTTGATTTCTGATGATCTGTACACATTGGCCGTGTGGGCCCAGACAATTTTTCTTTTTCTTTGGTACCTGTTAGAAGCAAGTAGGTAGCACAAAAACAATGGTTTTCTTAACCCCTTAATCCTAGGTCTAATTAGTTAGTTAATTAACTTTTCTCGACTTTCCATGTTTTTGGAAATGGAATGGGATGGCCATCAAGGCCACAATTTTGAGCTTGATCTTGGTGTTGCACTACATATTATGAACTGTATGCGCATGTTTTTTCGAGACTTGCTTCGTCAAGTCGGGGCTAGATTGTTGTTTGAGCAGAACTATTGTTGTTTTGCCGTAGGGATATCTCACGCGGGACAAGGTATCTCGCACGAGACACGCTATCCAGACAGAGTCCTCTTCCTTTTTCGAACAGGATTTTGTCAGTTTTCCCTATAAAATCACCCTGTAGTCCGGCCAGATAACACATCCTAGCCTTTCAAACTCTAGAGATATTCTGTTAGGGTGAAACTCTTGGCTTCTTTTCCAACCCTACGATCCATGGCTTCCAAGGAGATTGCCCCAACGTCCATGATTGTCGATGATTTTTCTCTGTCGTCTGAAGTGATTGAATCTTTCAAGCAAGCATCAAGAGATTTTGTGAGATCGTTTCGCAACCGATCTCGCAATAGGTTTATTGCAGAATTTGGATTTAGAATTCTTTTCACCTTGAAGAACCTCCAACCGGATTGGAATCTGTTGCAGGGTGCTGCTAGATTTTGGGATCCCTCTGTCCATCTTTTCAATTTTTCTTTGAATGAGATGGTGCCTACTGTGGAGGAATTTGCCATTATCTTGGATATGCCTTTGACCGGTGAGATTGCTGTTCCTAAGTACTATAGGAATCATTCAGGGATCCCCCTTGATACTTGCCACGAGTTGGTTCATCGTAAGTGGATAGATTGTTCTTCTTTCCCTGAACGCTTCAGCGGAGATTCAGATGATGACGCTTTTCATGTCTACAAACTGAACTTCTAGCTCTTTCTCTTTTCGAAGATGTTCTGTTTACATGCAGGGACGGCTTGGTTGACTCCCAACTGGTGGAAATTGTTCTGCAGGCTAGAAAACGTTCTAGGAACATCATCCCGCTTATTTTAGGTGAAACCTTGCACGGTCTTGATGAGCTGCATAGGACCGGTGCCATGACTCAAGGGAGTCCTCTTTTGTTGACCATTTGGCTTAGGGAGCATCTCAAGTTGGTAGGTCCCCCATTGGAATATTCCCCTTTCACATATCATATGCGAAAGTTATTGATCAAGGATCTTTCAGCTAATTAATGGGTTGAGTTCATTGAGAAGACCGAAACTGCCGACATTCTTTGGTGTCCACCTTATTGGAGGTTGAACAAGTATGTTGCCAATACCAAGGGTTTGGACAGGGTTGTTCTTCCGGGTTTACGAGATTCCTCCATTTATTTTCCCAAGCGAGTGCTCCGTCAGTTTGGTCAGTCGCAGGACACTTATCTTTTTGAAGGGGCCTCTCGTGAAGTGTCATATATTGGCGTAGAGTTTGCGCATGCGCTAGCTCAAGCTTGGGGTGAAGGAACTAGTAGGGACCGCTGGTCGAACCTTCGGAGTTTTAATGCAAGCATCTTCTTGTCTGACAAGTATTTGGATTGGTTCCTTCATACCGGTCACCCTAGTGCAGAGAAGATTGATGATCTGCGGCTTTCACTGCTGGGGGATTCTTTTGTAGCTAGCAGTATTTTGCGAAGGAGTGAGGCTCAGTCTGATCCTGCTAACGTGCGAACTGATCCACTTCAGGATTTTCTCGACGGGGATTGGTACGAGAGGCGAGGCAAAGGGATGCCTGGAAAGACTCAAGCTTTAGATAGGCCCAATGTCTTCAAAAGGCTTTCGGAGTCTGTCTTTGACCGTCTCGAGGGATGCTCTGCTTCGAGGGGTCCGAAGCGCAAGAAGGATCGAAACGACGGTGAAGATCATGTCCGCCGGCCTACCAAGTCAATGAAAGGCTAGATCTTAAGGAGTACCAAGAGATTGCTTTGATAGATCAATAGTTTTTTTTCAAGATAAAAGGACAAAAGTAGATTTATTAATAAAATGCATTCGATTAATAAAAGGACAAAAGTAGATTTATTAGTATATTTTTTTTCAAGATTATTAGCTTAGCAAATTAGTCATTGTGATTAGGATTTCCCTTTTGTCATTAATAAAATGCATTCGATTAATAAAAGGACAAAAGTAGATTTATTTATTTGATTAGACCGAACCCGAAGGCTGCCTACGTTCCTCTTTTACAGTGATTAAATAAGAGGCTCAGCTCTAACGTAGTTCATTTTTGAGAGAAAAAAGGACAAAATATGTCTTCAGGCCGAGGGGTAATCTCGCGCGAGACAAGGCCCCCCCCCTTTTTTTTTATGCACACCCTTTCTTTTGCCTAGACTGCCCCTTCAGGTTTTCAATCCAGCGGGCTTCTTTTCTTGTGCGAGCTCTAATTTTTTCCTAGGCCGTCCTTTTCGGGATTTTCAACCTAGCGAGCAATTTTTCTTTTTAGGAGGCTAAGTCACGCGAATTATTTCTTGAGCTTGTCCATGTTGACTGGCTTTGGTAGTTGATCTCCGTCTAAGTCCACCAACTGAAGGGCTCCCCCAGAGAATATCTTCTTCACGATGTAGGGTCCTATCCATCTTGGTCCCCACTTGCCTAGCGGGTTGAAAGGTCCAGGACGGTGCTCACGGAGAACCAGGTCGCCTACTCTGATGTTCCTTGTCTTGACCTTTTTGTTGAAAGCTCTTGCCATTCTTCTTTGGTAAGCTTGAGTGTGTTCGGCTGCTTTCAACCTTCTTTCATCTAACAGGGCTAACTCTCCGTATCTTCTTTCTAGCCAGTCAACCTCGTTCACTTGGTTTTCTAGGAGAACCCTAAGTGATGGTATTTCCAATTCTATTGGTAAGACAGCTTCCATTCCGAACGTGAGGGCGTAGGGAGTCTCTCCTGTAGCTGACCGGACTGAAGTGCGGTATCCCCATAGTGCGAAAGGTAACTTGTCGGGCCAGTCTTTCCCCGTGACCGCCATTTTTCTGATGATGGTTTTGATTGTCTTGTTTGCGGCTTCAACTTCTCCGTTTGTTTGAGGCCTATAAGGAGATGACTTGTGCCTTGTGATTTTGTACTCGGTTAGGAGGCGATCGGTTTCTTTCTCAAAGTGCGACCCATTATCGGATATCATCTCTTGCGGAACCCCATATCGGCAGATGATGTTGTGCTTGATGAATTCCGCGACCTTTCTGGCATTCAGAACTTTGTAGGAGGCGGCCTCGACCCATTTAGTGAAATAGTCGATGGCTACTAGGACGAAGCAGTGTCCGTTAGCTCCTACGGGCGTGACCTTTCCAATCACGTCTATCCCCCATGTAGAGAACGGCCAAGGAGAAGTCATAGGGTACAGCAAGGAAGGCAGTACGTGCTGAAGGTTGGCGTGTATCTGACACTTGTGGCATTTCTTGACCATTTTGGTACAGTCAGCTTCCATGGTTAGCCAAAAGTACCCTTGTCTGATGATCTTTTTGGCGAGCATGTTTCCGCTCATGTGGGTTCCACATATACCTTGATGAACATGGTCCATTATTTCTTGGGCCTCTTCTTCGGTGGCACAAAGGAGGTTTCCTTGGGAATGTTTCTTGAATAGACGGCCAGCACTGATGACGTAATTAGCGGCCAACCTCTTAAGGGCGATCTGAGTCTTTTGGTCCGTCTCAGGTGGGATGGTTCCATCTAGGATGAAACGCCAAATGTCATAGTACCAAGGTTTCTCTTCGGAGTTCCCAATAATGGCACATTCGGATAACCATTTGTCTTTACAGTCATGGAGATCTATAACGGCGCAGTAGGCAGGAGTTGCACGCCGCGTTATTTTGAAGGGTTTGACTGCCTTTCCTTTAGGGATTTCGGCCAAAGAAGCAAGTGTGGCTAATGCATCTGCAAACCGATTTTTGTCTCTGGGGAGGTAGTGGAATGAGACATCTTGAAATTGTTGCGCTAACTCTTGGAGGTGGGCACTGTATCTTTGAAGGGTTGGATCTTGGACCCTCCACTTCTTCAATGTCTGATTGATGATCAACTGGGAGTCCCCAAATACCTCAAGTTCTGTCACGTTGCGTTCTAGGGCTGCCTCAAGCCCCGCTTTGCAAGCTTCATATTTTGCGGTGGTGTTGGTGGCATCAAAGTCAAGACGTACTGCCAGTGGAGTATAGATGTCGTTAGGGTCTACCAACAATATTCTGATGCCGAACCCTCTCTTGTTGGCTGCGCCATCAAAAAATAATTTCCACTTATTTTCTTCTTATATACTCATGATGTCCTCATCAGGGAATCGCGGGTCTTCCCCCTTCGCTTCGTCACAAGGAAATTCGGCCAACTGATCTGCGAATACACTCCCCCTGACGGATTTCTGAGTGACGTAAGTGATATCATACCCCGCGAGCATGAAATACCATTTGGCCAGTCTCGGAGACAAATTTGATTTGTCTAGGATATATTTCAGTGGATCCATTTTTGCAATGAGATGAACTGGGAAGGCTTCCATATAGTGCTTTAGCCTTTGTGATACCCAAACGAGAGCGGCGCAGGACTTGTCGAGTGGGGAGTAGTTGATTTCGCTGCCTTGGAATCTGCGGCTGACAAAATAGATGGCATTCTCTGTGTGCGAGGCAGGCTGTTCCTGAGCGAGCATAGCCCCTAACGCATTGTCAGTAACCGTGAGGTACAACTTCAAGGGCTTTTCCTTGTGCGGTGGAACCAGGATGGGTGGGGAAGTTAAGTAATGCTTAACTTCCTCGAATGCTTCTTGGCACTCTTTGGTCCACTCTTGAGGTGCGTTTTTCTTAAGTAGCTTGAAGATGGGATCGCACATTGTAGTCAGTTGATTGATGAATCGACTGATATATTGAAGTCTGCCCATGAATCCCTTTACTTCTTTCTGTGTTCTGGGTGGAGGCATGCCAATGATAGCCTTTATCTTGGCGGGGTCAACCTCTATGCCACGCTCTGTGACCATGTACCCTAAGACTTTCCCTTTGACCACTCTGAATGAGCATTTGGTGGGGTTGAGTCTCATCTTGTGCTGTCTCAGTCGATTGAAGAATTTCTTGAGATCTATGAAGTGCTGACCATCTGTCCCTTTTGAGTGAACAATCATGTCGTCCACGTATACCTCTATTTCCTTGTGGATCATGTCATGGAATAGTGTAGTGACTGCCCTTTGGTAAGTAGCCCCTGCGTTATTGAGACCAAACGGCATGATCGTGTAGCAGAACGTTCCCCAAGGTGTGGTGAATGCTGTTTTGTGCTGGTCCTCCTCTGCCATGAGGATTTGGTTATACCCTACGAAACCGTCAACGAGTGAGCGGACCTCGTATGCGGCTGTGGCGTCGACCAACATGTCTATGTTTGGTAGCGGGAAGTCATCTTTAGGGGATGCCTTGTTCAAGTCTCTGAAATCAACACAGACTCGTATCTTCCCACTCGACTTGGCTACTTGTACCGTGTTTGCTAGCCATTCAGGATATTCGATCACTTTGATAAACCCTACCTTCAAGAGTTTCATGATTTCCTCTTTCACTTTCATTGACCATTCCGGCTTGATTCTGCGTAGTTTCTGTTTGACTTGCTTGGCGTTGGGTAGCAGCGGTATCTTGTGCTCTACAATTGACTGATTCAACCCAGGCATATCTTTATAGGACCAAGCGAAGACGTCGACATATTCTCTGAGGAGCTGCGTCAAGGTTTCTCTGTCTTCCCCCTTAAAGAAGCTGCCGATCTTTATTTCTCTGGGGTCTTCTGTTGTCCCAAGATTAACCGTTTGCATTTCCTCACCGTCAACAGGGCCATTCTTTCCACAACGACCTACTTGCTTAGCTAATTCTTTTAAGATTTGTTCATTTTCTTGATCTATCTCATTGTATGATTCATTATTAACATGTTCGTTATATTGATTATTATTAGTTAATTCATCATTCACGATGTTAGCAATCTCAGGGTACTCGGAAAGACCAAAGTTTTCATTAAGGAAGTAAGGGAATACATGTTCAGCCACCGCCTCGATTTCCTCTTGAGTGAGTTCATCGGAGGTGGAGCCTGCTTCTAATGCGAAAGTTACAGGGCCTATCTTCCTGCGGGGATGGGGAGTGCAACCAAGCTCTTTGATCATGAAGTCTTCATCAACAACTGGTCCTCCTGACGTGCCGCTTAGAATTGGCTCATCACATTTCGTATTAGTCTTGTGTAATCGCAGTTGGAGTGTCCCCTTGGAGATTGCATGGATCCGCCGTCTTCTAACCTACACAGTCTTGGAACTGCCGCAAAGATGTCTTCTCCCAACACAAAGTCCCATTCACTTTTCATTTCTGCCTTCGTGCCCCATAAATCATTAGGGATTAGTGGGACGGGTTCTGTTTCATTTGGAGAAGCATCGCAGTCGCTGAAGATTTCAAAGCCCGGTTGGCACTTTCCTTTATCATCAGTCCATGGTTCTGAAAAGATAAAGTAGGGAATACTTTCCCCTTCTCGAACGAAGTAGCCATTGAGTGTCTTTCAATATGGCTCGAGGTTGTAATTCTTGGCCTTTGGGTCATCGTAGCCTTTGTATGTGGTTCCTTCCCACTTGATTTGAGTGAAACCCCACTCTTCTTCGTCATCCCCATCGTGGATGGAAGTGATGTATCCTAGGCCATGCTTTGTGTGAAGTGGGGGGGACCGGTGGTGGTTCTGAGATCCCTTGTAAGTGCTTTCCGAGCCCCAAGCCAGGGAAGTATCCTTTTGCTAGCATCATTCTCTAGACATGAAGGCTTCCAGAAAATCAAAGTGCCTTGGAGTAATCATTTTCGTTGCATGTTTCTATGATGTTCACAGTGCTTTCCTTCTCAATTTCAAGCCATTGAATAGGAAATCAGAAGTGCTATGTTGCACTTTGAGGATAGGACTAGCAGTAACCATCTCTCCGTGTATGGTGACTATCGTATTGTTGTGTCTGAACTTGACACATTGGTGCAGGGAGGAGGGCACACCCCCTATGTCGTGTAGCCAAGGGCGACCAAGCAGCAAGTTGAAGGATGTCGGGATGTCGATGACTTGAAATTCGATGTTCATTGTGACTTGCCCCATTTCTACAGGTATCACGACTGATCCCATAGCGGTTCTAGCAGTACAATCGTACCCCCTTACAGTATGCCCGGATGGCTTGAGGTCTTTGTGGGTGAGGCCTAATGATGATAAGGCCTTCTTTGGGAGGATATTGATTGCAGAACCATTGTCGACCAAAATGCGTGGCATTCGGTATCCATTCACCTTGGCAGTTATGTAGAGGGCCTTATGATGATTGTTCCCATAGGACGGTAGGTCCAAGTCAGTGAAAGTGATGAAGTTTCCAAATTGCACTTGGCCAATCATTTGAGTGAGCTCTTCGGGTGTTGCTTCCGAGGAAATGGTCATTTGAGCCAATGCCTTTTTCAACATCTCACGGTGCTTGTGAGATGCTCCTATGAGATCCCAAACTGAGATGTTTGCTTGTGTTTTCTTTAATTGGGTTAAGAGAGGGTCCTCCGGTTTGCTTGGCGATGAGGCTTTGGCTTGTTTAGGAGGATTTTCATCCCTTGGGTCTTTGTTGGTGATCACACGACCGGATCGTGTGAGTAGGTTGACTGTTTTAAACCCTTTTCCCTTTTGTTCTAAGATTTCCTCCCATGACATCATATAACAGAAAAAAAGATTTATTAAATTCAAGAGGACTCTCGTCCACAATTGTGGCTAGACGAGTAGGGTCGAAGCTACTTTCTATCTTTATCAGATTGACCTCATTATTTGGCAAAGGATTAGTAACAACATTAGGTAATCCTATTTCTTTATCATCAAACAAATCTTGGATGACGTCTTTCAAGTGGAAGCATGAGTTGGTGTCGTGACCGGTGAAGTTGTGGTACTTGCAGAAGAGATGATGAGCATGGTTGGCAGGAAGATCTTTCTTTGGAGGTCCACCTTCTCTTGGTTTGATTTTCCCGTTCTTGACAAGCACTTCGAAGAGTTCTTCTTGGGTGATTCCTTCAAGCTTGTCATAATGTCTATCTTTCTTCTTCTTTTGTGGTGGAGGTACCGCATAGTACTTACCATTTCCGGGGTGATTGAAAACAATAGCATTGACAGAGGTATCCTTGGGATTGGAAGAGGAAGAAGAGCTCTTGTTGTAACAGAATCCATTTTCTTTCTTGGCTTCCCTTTTCTGTTTGATGAGGTCATCTAACCGTATGCCCGACTTGTGAAGTTCGGCGAAGCTAGGAAAATAGTTGCCGGCTAACTTGTCTTGATACTCCTCCCTAAGGCATTGTATGAGGATGTGAATTTGTTCGTCTAGGCTGGGCCTATCAACGATTTCAGTTAGTTTGGTTCTCCACCTTTTGACAAAATTTGTGAAGGATTCGTTCGGAAGCTGCTTGGTTTGCTCAAGATCCCTTCTAGTGGTGTGATAAGTGGAGTTGTCCTCATATTGCTTTTGGAAAGTACAAATAGCGAGTGGCCAGTCGAGTCTTGTAGAGAGTGGAAGAGTCATGTACCAATCCCTAGCGGCACCATCGAGAGTTTGTGGGAAGCATTGGGCTAATAGGTTGTCATCAACACCCATAGGTAGCATGGCCCAAGAGTAGGTCTCCAAATGTGATTTGGGACAGGTGGTACCATTGAACTTTGCAATGTCGGGTGTTTTGTACTTTCTAGGAAGCTTTGACATGGACTGACGAAGGGTATCGTAATCAATAGAGAGCGAGGCTCCCTTACTCACATCGAGGGACGCAAGTTTCTTTTCTAGCATGGCCATGGTAAGGGGTTCGTTCTTGCTTTCCCCTTTGCTTTCCTTCTTGGATGTGTAGCTCTCATTGTCAGATGAGGAAGATGACGAGCTAGACTCGTACTTCTTTTTCTTGCTTTTGCTTTGACGGCGACCCTTGGCCTTTTTGGTGTATGACTCCTCTTCTCCGGAGGAAGAATCATTTTTCTTCTTCTTTTCTTTATTGGCTAGTGCAGCCCTAAGCTCTTGAATTTCTTCCACGAGAGTGTGGATTTGGGAAGCTTGCACTTCTAGGCGATCATTGGCTTCTTCCAGAAGTTTGTGGTTGTTTTCGGACAGAGTTTCATTACCCGGAATGTTGTCGATGTTGAACATTGTTTTGGGAGTCTTGAAGTTGAGTAGCTTCGGAAAACTGACAGAAGAGATGCAGAGACGATATCAGGATCAAATCTAGCCCCAATGAGTCGGAAGCAGGCTTAAATGGCTCAGGCTCAGTTTCAGCAAACAGATACATTATCCCGCGCGAGATATGTAGTCCCGCGCGAGATAATCACACGGAAAGTCGATTTTTTTTAGACCTATATTTTGGTCGGAACGGAGAATCCGTTTTGAGGGGTTTCTAAGGCCTTTATCAGAACCTAACGACTAAGCAATCAATCCGATTTTTGTAAAACAAAGCCATGTAAGATCGTTTTTTCGAAGGATTATATGTATATGCGTATTTTTCCAAAGGGACATCCGAAAGGGTCATTCCGAAGGGACTTTTTCCGAAGGGACTTTTCCGAGTCCTTCTTTATTGTCAATTTTACATGGCTTTCTTTTGGTCAAAAACAAGAAAAGATCACCGAGTCAAAACCGACCGGTCACGGAGTGATCCTAAAAATTCAATCTACATGAAAATGTGGCGATGCAGGGCTGGAAGGCTAGGCTCCCCGCGATATGACAATCTAAGTGGATTGAATACGCGGAGTGGGATTGTCCAACTTCGGAGAGACCAGCGACTAGGTGGTTACCGTCATCCGTCCTTAGTGTGGGTCCCGAGTTAATCGGGGTATGTAGTGTAATGACAGATATATCATGAGTGCGCGTGTGTGATAGTCAATCTAGGTGATAGAGTAAAATAGAAAGTTTTTTTTTTGAAAACTAAAAAGAAAAGCAGATAGTGACCGCATCAAGTGGTTGCCTACGTTTCTCCCGATTTAGGAAGACTCAGGCCGTCATAGTTCCACATAAAGAGAGAGAAAGAGAGATAAATAAATTAATTTACAACTCCCGAATCCCCAATGGACCAGACTTTAATTAAATAAAACCCAATCGCACGCAGTTTATAAATAATAATCAATTATTTAAATGAAATAAAGATTCGAGTTCTACACCTTAAGGGAGGCCTTAAGATGCGGGAACTCTGCAGATAGTGAATTCTGGGATCCCCCTTGCATGTTCGGCTCTCGTCTTGGACTATGAGATGAACGGGAGAAAACAGAAAACAACGAGATTGTCGAGGCGATATCTCGCGCGGGATATGATATCTCATGCGAGATATTCCTCATCTGAGAGCAGAAAATCGAATTTACAATTTCTTTTGAAAACCTCTCTTTTAATTTTGACGCAAGTTTAAGCCTCTTAATTTTAAGTCCCCAACGGAGTCGCCACTGTAGCGTTGTGAGAAGAATTTTATCTTTTGAGTCGCTGCCTATATTATTCGATTGGAAAACATAGAAAAACCATTTTGAAAGAGATTTGGGTTCGGGGCTTAGGTTATGGAATGGGTAGGTCAAGGAGCATCCATTCCACCCAATGCGGAGATTGGTCTTGCTAAAGAAAAGAGAGGTTTTCAAAAAAAAAGAAGAAGGAGATTTTTAAATAATACAAATAAAAGATCCATTTAACGGGGTTAAACGGAATGTAGGATCGATTGCTTCGAGACCGTCTCCATGTCTTGGAGAGGCTCTAGGCCGATCCTAGATTCTATGGACTTATACCACTCTAACAATCAATTAGAAAGGGATTTTAGGGAGTTACCTTGCGTGAGGTGATTTGGGCAGAGTTTCGACTCAAGTTTAGAATCGAATCTCGACACGGACAGAGCTTCGCCTCGGTCCTTGACTTGGATCTTGATGTTTGTTTATCAACAAGGTTGACAAACAAACTTTGAGGTGATTTTAAGGTGATTTTGCAGGATTCTTTCAAGGAGAGAAACCAACAAAATGTGTGTGTTGTGAAATTCTGGCCCTCTTGAACCTTGGAAGTCACCAAGTATTTATAGGGGTTGGGGAAGTGTTGCAGATGAGATCAAACACTTCAAGATGGTTCCAGACTCCAAATTCTATTGGTTGGCCGGATGGATGAAGTTTTATCCCGAAAAGAGGTTGAAATCGATGAGAAAATTGCCTTCTGCATGCTGCAGAGGGAGGATATCTCGCGCGAGACACGCCATCTCGCGGTGAGATATTGCTTCTGTGGACAATTCCATCCTTTCCTCGTTATCTCGTATGCAGTTTAGTCCCAAACTAACGATGGTTAGTCAAAACTTAACGAAACATGACGAAATGGTGGATTTCTACTTCTTGACTCAAAGCGAGACTTAGAGTGGTATAAGTATGATCCGATGTGTTCAAAATGGGGTGTCTACAGCCCCCTTTCCTGCTTCTGCATTAACTTGTCCTCTTTTAACCTGATGAATTTTATTGCCCTTGTTCTGACTTCCTCCAGTTTCTTGTAAGGAGTCATTACCAATTCTTCATAGTAAGGGGAATCCTACTTGAGTCCCATTATGAAGGCTTCAGTTGCTGTGGACATGTCCAGGTTGGGGATGTCAATAGCTTTCCTGTTGAACCTGCTTAAATAGTCTTTCAATGATTCATCAGGTTGTTGAACTATCCTGTAGAGATCAATGCAAGAAAACTGGTTAGTAAACATATTAATAAGTTGAGCATAAGATCTAATAGAGCCTAGAGGTTGGTTGATGAGCCATCACAAGGTTGCACCAGTCAAGGTAGAATCGAAGCCCTTATAAAGGCAAGCTTCCTTGAACTGCAGAGGAATGTGAATCACATCCATCTTCTCTTGGTACAAGGCAATGTGCTCCAACGGATTGATTGTCCCATCATATTGCTTCATGTGAGGAACACTGGTTTTCTTTGGTATCAACATGTTGGCAATGGCTGGGGTGAAGCGTGACTCATTATAACATGTTGGAGAAGCCTGGTGGTATGACAACGTTACTCCAGGTACATTCATCAGCATTTCTCTCAACTCCTGGAGCTGCCTGGACACCGAGTTTCCTGCATCATGGTTAGCAGTAACATAATAAGCATTAAAATCAAAATGTGGGTTAACACTCCCTGTTGGCCCTTGAGTAGGAGTCACAAATGCTGCTGAGGTTGTCTGGATAGTTTCGAGATTGGTGACCACAATGTCTGTAACTGCATTGATCATTAGTATGAACCCCACATTATCATTCATCATCCATGTGCCCCTATCAAAGCTGAGTCTCCTTGGTTGGAATGGAGAGAACATGTTGGACCCTGTGTTAGGATTCACAGTCTGAATAACACTAGGTGATGCATTCGGACGTGTTCCAGACTAACCAGCCTATAGAATAGAGATTTCACGTTTCAACATGGAGACATTGTTCATCAACATTATGGATGTGTCAGTCTGCAACATTATCTGACGCCTCAGCTCGCCCATCATGTTGGTCAAGTTGGAGGCGATATTGTAAGTACCCCAATCCAATTCGCGACCCAATAAAAGTATCTTTTTCACAATAAAAGTACACTAAGGTGGGTTTTGGTGAATTTTCGGTCCATTCCGAGACTTCCGGGAGCTTTCTATAAGTTTCTTGCTAAGGAAGTGCCTTTCGGTCCTTTTTCCATGCACAAGGACCTATGAGGTATTATTCAGGATTGGACCTATAGGGAATTAACCCAAGAAAGGTCTGGAATATACCACCTTGCATGTTTCCAGAAGGAAAACAGTTATGCTTCCTTAAGTCGTGCGACAGAACAAGCCATGTCGTTCATTCCAGGCTGCCACCTTGCATGTTCTAGAAGGAAAACGGTTACCTTCGTTCAGTCGTGCGACACAAGTTGCCACTTCCCATGCAGCTATAAAATGAACCCTTCCCCTCTCATTTCAGGATCCCTTCGAGCCTCCCTAAGGTTACTCTGTCAAAATCACACCAGAAATCTCTCTCTCTCCTAAAACACACACAAACACACAACAATTCCTTCCAATTCTCTCATCTCTCATTCATAGTCCATTATCTCCTTCTCTATACACTCACACCCACATTGAGGATCCAATCCTCCATTGTTCCTGAGCTTGAATCCAGTTTCAGAAGCTGATTCGAAGGTTCCTTATACCGACTTGGTATAAGGAAAGTGGACTACAAGGGTAACGATTTCTAGAGCCATTTGGTGCGATTGACGGCATCGCGGACGGTGATGTATGTCGCCTACGCTTGATCGCCTAAGATCAATCCTTTCCCCCTAGAGCATCATAGGTGGAACCACACTTTTCAAAGCTTACCCAATGGTTGGTTTTTGACACAACGTTTTCAAAATGTACTAAAATGAATTGTTTCAAAAATTAATCATAGACTTTCATACCTATCCCAAAACCTAGCACATATGGGCATGTTGCCAATGCAACATGGTTTCATGTATGGACATGTCGCTCTCACGGCATGTTCTAATGAGAGATCATGTCGCATTGTCAACGTGCACCGACGAGAGGTCATGACGAATTTTTCTTGAAAATTCTTCAGGAGCACCCGTCATGCTGCCCAAATTTCTCCAGAAATTTGGACTGCTTGTCCGTCTCATAAATGCTTCGGTTTTATTTAGGTATTATTGCCTATTATTTATTTTTTATCAATACATTTGGTATATTTTTTGGATGGTGCATCCCTAAGTTCCCCCGAGGTTTAGATGGCGTGAATAAAGGCATATCCTTTCCCAACCGTTCCTAGGACTTAAAAGACACTGATTTCTACTTGAACACAAATAAAATGCTTGCACGAGTCCATCTCATTTCCCTTTCTTCCCTCTCCCATGCCTTCTCAAGGTTCTTTCCTATACCACCTTATTCACCTCTTTACCTCTGCAGCTACGACGAATTAGGTGTGTGCTCCCGTTCCCGGTGCTCATTGGGTCCGTATTCCTGAGACAGAGGCAGCCCAGGTGACCAAGTAGTCCTTATCTGATTCAGAATCCGAGATGTCTGGTGCAAAGAATGTGTTGGCTAGCCAGTCTGGAGATTCCCCTGCTTCGGGTCGGCTGGATTTGAATGATATGTCTGCTGTTGAGTTGCGAGCTTCTCTGGAGGCCACTCTGGTTCGTGAGCGTGAGGCTCAATTGCGCATTCAAGCTGCTAAGGCTCGAGAAGAGGAAACGAATGCTAGATTTGTGGAAGCAATGCGTGTCCGAGGGATTGCCGTCATTCGTCGAGAAGATGGATCTTATGAGGAGATCCCCAGAGCTTTCAGCTCGTCACCTATGCAGAGTCAGTATCCGGGACCGACTCAGTATTTGACTGCTAATGCTCCGTTTTGGAATCAAATGTCCTCCATCCCATCATGACTCTTATTCGTTAAGTGCCGATACTCGAGTCACCTCCAAGGCTGGTTCAGATGAAGAGGGAAAAGCGACACTTTGATGATGTGGGGATGCCTATAGATGAATTCTTTGAGATCTTAGCAAGCGGAGGACTTGTCTAGCCACTGGTAAATTACAGCCCGGTTAAACCCAATCCCCAGCTGGACACGAGCATGTTTTGCCTCTACCATCAGTATCCCGGCCACGTCACCAATGACTGTACCCCTCTAAAGTCGCTCATTCAAAGGATTGAGAAGGGTCCTTACCCCAGCGTTGTCACCAATCCCTTTTCGTGATATCAGCAGAATCCAAGGGGCCCTCCCATCCATTGTTGATGCTGTCAATCAGTCTTTGTAGGGTCTAGTTTGTCTGCCATGTCATTATTGAATGTCCTTTGTTGGACATGAGTCTGTCAAGTCCAAGTTGGACCAGTCTTTTTATTTCAATAATAAAAGTCTTTATTTCTCTTCTTGCTAGAACCGAGACATCACTTGCACACCACATTACACTTATTTGAAATGATTTTATTCTACATGATCACTTATGCTGCTCAACTACTAAGGTATTGAAATGATTAATATTTAAATTAGTCGGAGTGAGAAAATCAACTGATATCCTTCTCAAATTGGGGCTCATCAATTCCCCATTTTGCATCTCATATGCTCACATCTCTTTCAGCATCCTCAGAGCCTAGTTGATCAAGAATTTCTATGAATCCTTCACAATCAAGTTTAAGCAAGCAATGAAGCCTTAATCTCGTTTAGGTCATCCGGTAAGGGTTGCAGCTGAAGCCTTTCACCATAGGAAAGCCATTAACCTTACCCTCACCAAACAATGTCCCTTCATTTCAAGATCGGCATGTTTGAACCACGTTTAGCCATCTCCAAAAGGAAGAGGGGCTATCCTTGAGGCTCCCATGATTCAAAGTAAGATTGACCGTCTCCAAGCTTAAAGGATGGCGGAATGCAGTGATCCACCCTAGGGACTAGAATAAGTTCTCTCTCGAAAAAAAAAAATGATGAGAAATGATAAAAAAAAGAAGAGAAAAAAAAAGAGAGAGAGCCTAGTCCCTAGCAATTTTCTCAAAAGCAAAAACTAAAGGATCTATTTGTTTACTCAAAGGGAGTCTCAGAGCAAATAAAGAGACAGCATGGATGTCCCCTCACCATTACCTTGATCAATCCCAAGCCATCCTCTAGATTTTAGAGGATATTCCCATTACCTTAACCAATCTCAAACCATCCTTTCGCTTTTAGAGGACACTCCCATTACCCTTGACCTCGCCGAAACCAAATTTTACCTCTCATTCTTAGAGGCATTGAAGAGACAATCAATTTCCTCACCTTAGAAATCCCAAACACATTCCCAAAAGCCAACCTCTCATATTTAGAGGTTCAGTCAGCAAAAAGCCCAGCCGACCTCTCATCTTAAGAGGTCATGATGTTCCAAATCACCCGATGGCCGATCAAAACCCTGAAACCCAGCTACAGTTCCTATCGGACAACAGTTTCATTCTAATTTCATCAAGATCTAAATCAAATTAATGCTTCATTGCTTGCTTAAATTGGAACCTAATCCACCTTGGTTCGTGATCATCAATCAGAGATTATGAGCATATTTCATTTCTCCTCCAAAAACCTAATCCACCTTGGTCCGTCCCAATATTTACAAAAATAATGGGTCGGTCCCAATCTTTTCACAAAAAGCATAGGTCCGTCCCAACCTTTTCACAAAAATCGTTATCTTTGGGTCCGTCCCACATTTTTCCACAAAATCATCATTATTGCTTTGGGTCCATCCCACTTTTCTTTACAAAATCAATGATTTTCGTCTCGGGTCCGTCCCATCTTGTTTACAAAAATTAGTTTAATTCTTAGATTCAATTTATGCATCTTATCATTACAGTCATTGCAATTTTATTATCCTAAGCATGCATTTTTCGAAAAATTCAAGATTTCCAAATTCAATGAATAGCAAGTTTTGCCAGAATCTTACCTCTGCTTTTCTACCGACCAAGGTATGTTTGTCCTCATGTAGGTAGAAATGTCCTCGCGGAGCTTGAGGAATAAAGGGCCTGTAATTCCTCTTTATTTTCTTCCTTCGATCCGCCAACTCCGCTTATTGTTCCGCCTTCTTCGTCGGGCGTAGATGGGGAGGCATTGTTGCAGATGATTTCGAGTTGTTTGGATGAAGTTTGAATCAAAAACCTAGCTTTTTCTCTCTTCTTTTCTCTTTCTCTCGGCGTTTGTGTTGGGTGTTATGTTTCAAAAGGCTGAACTGATTCAATTTAATTAAGACTATCTGCATGGCCTGCTAGGTCGTGCGACACAACCTGGCCTTGGGGTTGAATTTCAAATTTTGCCCCTGTGGCTGTTCGGTCGAAACCTAACGGTTTATTTTATATCCGCAAGCGCACGGGCTATTGTAATATAGCGGGTGCAAGTACGAGTCGATCCCACAGAGACAGGGTTTACTTAAGGGATATTTTTGTCTTTAGAAAATATAGAAAAGATTGGGGGTAGATAAAATTTGTTTTAGAATAATAGAGAGAGCATAAACAGAAAATACTTTAATTGAAATCTTATAAAACGAAGCATTCTCGGGATTGGAAATCATACGCATATTCTTATTCATCAAATTGTCATTGTCTTAGAAATAAAAGGTTTTCATAAAAAGCAAGGATGATATGTTAAGCCTACGCTATTTCGGGCTAAGACAATAGCGTTTGTATTCTTCACTAATTATGTCCTAACTGTTTGAGAAATCCGTTTATGTTTGCCCCCGCCCTGTCACAAACGGGCATTCCGGCTTATCTCTAGCTGACCATAATTAGTAAGAATCCATTAAGGACGGAAGTCAACATACTTTCCATTAAAGGAACATCCCTAGGCCATTGAACTACTCTCGTGATCAATGAACCTAGTTTCTTTATATGGTTCCGTCAATCGAGATTCTCCGCTAGGTACTTCTCTCAATTGACTGAATCATACAAATTGGATATCGCCAAAATGTAAGGCATTTAGAGAATAATATAAAGAGATTGTTTTAGATGAAGAAAGAAGACAAGACTAAATATTTTTAAATGATGAATAAGCATGCTTTTGAGTTTCCAACCCCAAGAATATGGGGGATTACTCACAAGCCATAAATAAACAGAAAAGTATAAATAGAGATTGAGTAAGAAAGACTTATGATTGCTGAGAATAATGCTTCACTTTTATTGCTTTTCCTCCAAAGTGAGTCCAAGAACAAATAATGACTTTGATCTTCAAACTCCTTTGGAAAATTGTTGTTATAAATCTTTGTATCTTTTATCTCTCTAATATCAGTAATTTCTCTCTAAGAATTCGTATATAAGACTGATTACAAGGGTCCTATTTATAAATGGAAGGAGACTCTTCAATTGGGTGCCATCAAAAGGTGCCTTTACATCTCGCAAATCCGACTTGCACGGCCGTGTCAAGGATTTTGCACGGCCGTGTCCTCTTTGGCGCCAGATTTAGATTTGAATTTGGAGACTTGCACGGCCGCTCCCAAAATAGCTGCACGGCCGCTCTTGGTTTGGCACGGCCAGGTCACTTCAGTGCTCGGCCACTCCATGGGCCAAGATGGCCGGCCATGGCCGCTCCTGGTTTTGCTGCACGGCCGCTCCGACTGATTTTCAGCTTGGAGTGCTTATTTTGCTTGGTGTTCCTCCATCCTTTCGGACCAAAATGTCCATGAATCCTTTGTATAAATAAAAAGACCCTAAAACCTGTCTAAAATGTATAAAACATACCAAAAACGTAAAATCTAATAAAATAACAAAAGTAAGTAAAAATACTAAAAACTAAATAAAAAGTGATGATTTATTTGTGTAAAAGTATATAAAAACTAGGATAATTGACTATATAATAGTCACTTATCAAACTCCCCAACACTTAAGCTTTTTCTTGTCCCCAAGCAAACTTAGAATGAAAATACGGAGAGGGAGAAAAAGAAAAATTGATCCCTCAGAAAAAAAAGTAGCAAGCCTAAAATTGCCTCTTTAGATAATGCCTTTATCTTTTTAATCATATTTTGAATACCTTTAAAAATTATATTTTTAGGAAGAAATATTTTAGGGATATTTTAAAGAGATAAAATGCAAGACAATAACCTAATATAGCATATATAGAATTTTGACCAAGTAAAGCATGCTAGAAGGAAGAATCTTAGATTTATTTCTTGGTAGAAAAAGCTATCACTTTTTAGAGTGATTTTTTTTTTAGAAAAGATGAATTTTATTTCTTTAAGACGTACAAGAGAAGGTATAAACATTTATTCACAATTTAGAAGTTCCGAAGAGTTGTATTACATTCTTGAATCACAAGGGTGAAGAATGGATGATGGTAGTGGAAAAATCTCGTCAAAGTCAAACAAATTTATCTTATTTTTGTACGTGTTATATTTTTGCAAAAGACCTAAGTTATTTTTGATCCTTTCAAGTAGGAGACATTGTGGTCGCGAGCCCCATGTTCCTAATACTTAGATCAAGAATACTTTTGGATATTATTTCCGTTTTGGCAAGGAAGCATCGTCGCAGCGAACGCCGTGCCCCTAGTTACATAGGAGATAATATGTTTCTTTTTGCTTTTAAGGATTGGTGACAAATGTCACTCTTTTTAGCAATAAGATAAAAGTGTTTTACTTTGATTTGATTTGAAAAATGGAAGGATGGAATTTATGAAAGGGTGTGATTCAAGGGATGCACACAAAAGGTGCTTCTAAAAAGGAAATAAATATTTAATAAAGATAAAAGATGTACAATCTTAAAGAAATATTTTCAATATTTGCATAAATGACCAAGCATAAAGAAGATTCCTTCTAATCAAATGCATTTTTCTTGATGAGACTCTATATTGTGCTATATCAACTTATGAGGCTTTCAATTATTTCCTAAAAATATCCTTTATACTTTTCCTTTTTATAGATTTCCAAGTGTATAGAAAATATGAGAGGAAAGATAAATAGGCATTATACTAGGGCAAATGGCAAGCATAGAAGTAATGATTATGGATCATCATAGGGATTTATTATTATTTTTTTTATATACTATTATATATGCATAAAAGAAAAAATGCAACTAAATTAAAAAGAAAAAATTATACTAGAAAGCAGTTAAATCTAATCTAAAAAACAAGTAAAAATTTAAAACTAGAAAGCGAAAAATAAAAGATAGATATACCCCCCCACACTTGAAATGAACATTGTCCTCAATGTTTCAAGGAACAAAGAGTAAAAAGATAAGCATGCGGTGGTAAACAAAATTATGATAAATAGTAATATAATCCATCGGTTTATTATTCCGATGATGCTTGTTTAAGGTCATAAGCTCGACCCCTTTTTATCAGTAACAATGGACGGTGAGTGGTATTGTAATGGTCTCTTGTCCTTAACAACTCGCCATTCCTTGCCCTTTGGCGTGATTGAGCTCTTATAATTGATGCACATGCGACATCCCGGTGTGCCTTTTTTCTTAGGCCCCCTACCCTTTGATTTTTCAATTTTATTATGCTGCCTAGGGTGCATATTTTTCATACCATTATGATCTAAGGGCTTTTTAATTATTATTTTTGAGTCCTTGGATTGTGAGTTTTCACTCTTTTTGTTATCATTCTTAGGAGTGTCAACTTCATGGCACGATTTCTTGAGATTTAAGTCTTTAAATTCGACTTTCTTATTTCCAATGTTTAAAGAAAGAGTGCCATTCTTTACATCTATTATTGCACCAGCGGTGGCAAGAAAAGGTCTTCCTAGAATGATTGGAATTTGGTGATCTTCCTCCATATCAAGAACTACAAAGTCAACCAGGATGATCAATTTCCCAATTTGACAAGGGACGTCTTCCATAATACCCATCGGGTATTTAATGGAGCGATCCGCTAGTTGGAGAGAAATAGTGGTGGGTTTCATTTCCCCCACACCTAGTTTCTTACCTACCGAAAGCGGAATGAGGCTCACACTTGCCCCAAGATCTAACAAAGCATTATCAACATTATATTTACCTATTTTGCAAGGAATAGAGAAAGTGCCGGGATCTTTTAATTTAGGAGGAAGTTCTCTTTGTAAAATGGCACTTACTTCTTCTGTTAAAGAGACAGTCTCATGCTCCTCAAGTTTTCTTTTATTTGCAAGAATATCCTTTAAGAACTTAGCATAAGAGGGCATTTGTTGAAGGGCATCGGTAAAAGGTATGTTGATATAAATAGATTTTAAGACTTCTAAAAATTTTGCAAATTGTTTGTCAAGTTTGGCTCTTACCAACCTTTGGGGGTATGGAATTGGAGGGTCAAAATTTCTAGAAATCTTAGGGGATTCTGTCCCATTTTCAACATCTTCATTAGTCTCAACCATCGGTGGGGTCGGACTAACGTTCTCCTTATTTGGTTTGATATTTTCCTTAGGAAGGGGATCTACAATTTCTTTTCCACTCCTAGTTTCTACCACACTAACATGCTCATCGGGCCTTTGCGATTGACCGGGAAAACTTCCTTGTGGTCTATGCGAGGTGCCCGCTAGTTGAGCTTGTTGATTTTCAAGCATTCTATTGTGGGCGGCTAAATTATCAAACCTATCATTCAATGACTTAATGGATTCCCTTAACTCATTATTGGTCTTCTCTTGTTCGTTTTTGCTTTCGATCATAAAATCCATAATAAGATCCAATTTAGACTTAGGGGGAGGGAAAGCACTAGAATTGCCATTGAAATTCTTTTGTGTGAATCCCGATGGTTGTGTAGAAGGTTGTGGGTTTAAAATATTGTTATTCTTATAGGAAAAATTAGGGTGATTTCTCCATTCGGGATTGTATGTGTTTGAATACATACCACCATTTTCCCTATAAGAATTAACAAAGTTTACTTGAACACTAGAAGTAGTGTCAAGCAATTCACAACATTCTGTACTATGTGAGTTTGACCCACATAGTTCACAAACAACATTAATGTTGGCCACGGGATTTACATTCAAGTTTTCAAACTTTTTAAGAAGCATATCAACTTTAGAAGGTAAGGTAGTAATGACATCAATATTGTACTTACCTGGAATCCCCTGCGGTTGTTCCCTCTCATTGAACCATTGATAGTGATTCAGGGCTATGTTCTCTATCAAGTAATATGCTTCGTCCACCGTCTTATTCATTAGTGCACCTCCTGCAGCGGCATCAATTGTCTCCCTTGTTCTATGTGTGAGACCATTGTAGAAAGTATGCACAATTAACCACTTTTCAAGCCCGTGGTGAGGGCACATCCTTAGGAGCTCTTTGAATCGCTCCCAAGCGTCATACAGTGATTCGCTTCCTGTTTGGCTAAAATTTGTAATCTTCGTCCGAATTTGAGCAGTCTTGCTCGGAGGAAAGAAACGTCCAAGGAATCTTTGCTTCAATTTGGTCCCAAGTTGTAAAAGAGTTGGGTGGGACTGAAATTAACCACTGTTTCGCCTTATCCCTTAGAGAAAAAGGAAAAAGGCGCATCCGAATCGCTTCCGGGGTAACATTTTGAATACGTGTGGTATCACAATATTCAAGGAATGTTTGGATGTGGAGATGAGGATCTTCGAAAGCGGTGCCGCTATATTGGTTATTCATAACCATAAGCAAAAGTCGCGGCTTTATCTCAAAGTGTGCCGCTTCGGCATTCGGCACTACAATAGGGGATCTAGTTCCTGGGGTACTTGGGTTAACAAAGTCCCGTAGGGTCCTAGCGGGTGTTTGCTGTTCTCCGTCCATATGCTTCTTCAAAGTTTCTCTAAATCTTCTTAATCTTTCGTGAAAGCTTCTTTCGGGTTCCGAATCAAAGTTGTCAACGAATGTCCGAGACCGTTTCATAAACTATAAGAAAAACACTTGAAGAAAAATTAAACGTAACAGATTATAGGACGAGAAAGCAAAATAGTAAAAATAAAATAAAAACTAAAAAATTTTGTAGTAAAGACAAAAATAAAAAGTAAACTGTTGTCCCCGGCAACGGCGCCAAAAACTTGTTCGGTCGAAACCTAACGGTTTATTTTATATCCGCAAGCGCACGGGCTATTGTAATATAGCGGGTGCAAGTACGAGTCGATCCCACAGAGATAGGGTTTACTTAAGAGATATTTTTGTCTTTAGAAAATATAGAAAAGATTGGGGGTAGATAAAATTCATTTTAGAATAATAGAGAGAGCATAAACAGAAAATACTTTAATTGAAATCTTATAAAACGAAGCATTCTCGGGATTGGAAATCATACGCATATTCTTATTCATCAAATTGTCATTGTCTTAGAAATAAAAGGTTTTCATAAAAAGCAAGGATGGTATGTTAAGCCTACGCTATTTCGGGCTAAGACAATAGCGTTTGTATTCTTCACTAATTATGTCCTAACTGTTTGAGAAATCCGTTTATGTTTGCCCCCGCCCTGTCACAAACGGGCATTCCGGCTTATCTCTAGCTGACCATAATTAGTAAGAATCCATTAAGGACGGAAGTCAACATACTTTCCATTAAAGGAACATCCCTAGGCCATTGAACTACTCTCGTGATCAATGAACCTAGTTTCTTTATATGGTTCCGTCAATCGAGATTCTCCGCTAGGTACTTCTCTCAGTTGACTGAATCATACAAATTGGATATCGCCAAAATGTAAGGCATTTAGAGAATAATATAAAGAGATTGTTTTAGATGAAGAAAGAAGACAAGAATAAATATTTTTAAATGATGAATAAGCATGCTTTTGAGTTTCCAACCCCAAGAATATGGGGGATTACTCACAAGCCATAAATAAACAGAAAAGTATAAATAGAGATTGAGTAAGAAAGACTTATGATTGCCGGAGAATAATGCTTTACTTTTATTGCTTTTCCTCCAAAGTGATTCCAAGAACAAATAATGACTTTGATCTTCAAACTCCTTTGGAAAATTGTTGTTATAAATCTTTGTATCTTTTATCTCTCTAATATCGTAATTTCTCTCTAAGAATTCGTATATAAGACTGGACATAAGGGTCCTATTTATAAATGGAAGGAGACTCTTCAATTGGGTGCCATCAAAAGGTGCCTTTACATCTGCAAATACGACTTGCACGGCCGTGTCAAGGATTTTGCACGGCCGTGTCCTCTTTGGCGCCAGATTTAGATTTGAATTTGGAGACTTGCACGGCCGCTCCCAAAATAGCTGCACGGCCGCTCCTGGTTTGGCACGGCCAGGTCACTTCAGTGCTCGGCCACTCCATGGGCCAAGATGGCCGGCCATGGCCTATGATGCACGGCCGCTCCTGGTTTTGCTGCACGGCCGCTCCGACTGGTTTTCAGCTTGGAGTGCTTATTTTGCTTGGTGTTCCTCCATCCTTTCGGACCAAAATGTCCATGAATCCTTTGTATAAATAAAAAGACCCTAAAACCTGTCTAAAATGTATAAAACATACCAAAAACGTAAAATCTAATAAAATAACAAAAGTAAGTAATATATCCGCAAGCGCACGGCAACGGCGCCAATATTGAAAATATTTCTTTAAGATTGTACATCTTTTATCTTTATTAGAAGGAATCTTCTTTATGCTTGGTCATTTATGCAAATATTGAAAATATTTCTTTAAGATTGTACATCTTTTATCTTTATTAAATATTTATTTCCTTTTTAGAAGCACCTTTTGTTTGCATCCCTTGAATCACACCCTTTCATAAATTCCATCCTTCCATTTTTCAAATCAAATCAAAGTAAAACACTTTTATCTTATTGCTAAAAAGAGTGAAATTTGTCACCAATCCTTAAAAGCAAAAAGAAACATATTATCTCCTAAGTAACTCGGGGCACGGCGTTCGCTGCGACGATGCTTTCTTGCCAAAACGGAAATAATATCCAAAAGTATTCTTGATCTAAGTATTAGGAACATGGGGCTCGCGACCACAATGTCTCCTACTTGAAAGGATCAAAAATAACTTAGGTCTTTTGCAAAAATATAACACGTACAAAAATAAGATAAATTTGTTTGACTTTGACGAGATTTTTCCACTACCATCATCCAGTCTTCACCCTTGTGATTCAAGAATGTAATACAACTCTTCGAAACTTCTAAATTGTGAATAAATGTTTATACCTTCTCTTGTACGTCTTAAAGAAATAAAATTCATCTTTTCTAAAAAAAAAAATCACTCTAAAAAGTGATAGCTTTTTCTACCAAGAAATAAATCTAAGATTCTTCCTTCTAGCATGCTTTACTTGGTCAAAATTCTATATATGCTATATTAGGTTATTGTCTTGCATTTTATCTCTTTAAAATATCCCTAAAATATTTCTTCCTAAAAATAAATTTTTTAAAGGTATTCAAAATATGATTAAAAAGATAAAGGCATTATCTAAAGAGGCAATTTTAGGCTTGCTACTTTTTTTTCTGAGGGATCAATCTTTCTTTTTCTCCCTCTCCGTATTTTCATTCTAAGTTTGCTTGGGGACAAGCAAAAGCTTATGTGTTGGGGAGTTTGATAAGTGACTATTATATAGTCAATTATCCTAGTTTTTATATACTTTTACACAAATAAATCATCACTTTTTATTTAGTTTTTAGTATTTTTACTTACTTTTGTTATTTTATTAGATTTTACGTTTTTGGTATGTTTTATACATTTTAGACAGGTTTTAGGGTCTTTTTATTTATACAAAGGATTCATGGACATTTTGGTCCGAAAGGATGGAGGAACACCAAGCAAAATAAGCACTCCAAGCTGAAAACCAGTCGGAGCGGCCGTGCAGCAAAACCAGGAGCGGCCGTGCATCATAGGCCATGGCCGGCCATCTTGGCCCATGGAGTGGCCGAGCACTGAAGTGACCTGGCCGTGCCAAACCAGGAGCGGCCGTGCAGCTATTTTGGGAGCGGCCGTGCAAGTCTCCAAATTCAAATCTAAATCTGGCGCCAAAGAGGACACGGCCGTGCAAAATCCTTGACACGGCCGTGCAAGTCGTGACTGCAGATGTAAAGGCACCTTTTGATGGCACCCAATTGAAGAGTCTCCTTCCATTTATAAATAGGACCCTTGTAATCAGTCTTATATACGAATTCTTAGAGAGAAATTACTGATATTAGAGAGATAAAAGATACAAAGATTTATAACAACAATTTTCCAAAGGAGTTTGAAGATCAAAGTCATTATTTGTTCTTGGAATCACTTTGGAGGAAAAGCAATAAAAGTGAAGCATTATTCTCAGCAATCATAAGTCTTTCTTACTCAATCTCTATTTATACTTTTCTGTTTATTTATGGCTTGTGAGTAATCCCCCATATTCTTGGGGTTGGAAACTCAAAAGCATGCTTATTCATCATTTAAAAATATTTAGTCTTGTCTTCTTTCTTCATCTAAAACAATCTCTTTATATTATTCTCTAAAAACTTGTTCGGTCGAAACCTAACGGTTTATTTTATATTCGCAAGCGCACGGGCTATTGTAATATAGCGGGTGCAAGTACGAGTCGATCCCATAGAGACAGGGTTTACTTAAGGGATATTTTTGTCTTTAGAAAATATAGAAAAGATTGGGGGTAGATAAAATTTGTTTTAGAATAATAGAGAGAGCATAAACAGAAAATACTTTAATTGAAATCTTATAAAACGAAGCATTCTCGGGATTGGAAATCATACGCATATTCTTATTCATCAAATTGTCATTGTCTTAGAAATAAAAGGTTTTCATAAAAAGCAAGGATGGTATGTTAAGCCTACGCTATTTCGGGCTAAGACAATAGCGTTTGTATTCTTCACTAATTATGTCCTAACTGTTTGAGAAATCCGTTTATGTTTGCCCCCGCCCTGTCACAAACGGGCATTCCGGCTTATCTCTAGCTGACCATAATTAGTAAGAATCCATTAAGGACGGAAGTCAACATACTTTCCATTAAAGGAACATCCCTAGGCCATTGAACTACTCTCGTGATCAATGAACCTAGTTTCTTTATATGGTTCCGTCAATCGAGATTCTCCGCTAGGTACTTCTCTCAATTGACTGAATCATACAAATTGGATATCGCCAAAATGTAAGGCATTTAGAGAATAATATAAAGAGATTGTTTTAGATGAAGAAAGAAGACAAGACTAAATATTTTTAAATGATGAATAAGCATGCTTTTGAGTTTTCAACCCCAAGAATATGGGGGATTACTCACAAGCCATAAATAAACGTAAAAGTATAAATAGAGATTGAGTAAGAAAGACTTATGATTCTTGAGAATAATGCTTCACTTTTATTGCTTTTCCTCCAAAGTGATTCCAAGAACAAATAATGACTTTGATCTTCAAACTCCTTTGGAAAATTGTTGTTATAAATCTTTGTATCTTTTATCTCTCTAATATCAGTAATTTCTCTCTAAGAATTCGTATATAAGACTGATTACAAGGGTCCTATTTATAAATGGAAGGAGACTCTTCAATTGGGTGCCATCAAAAGGTGCCTTTACATCTGCAGTCACGACTTGCACGGCCGTGTCAAGGATTTTGCACGGCCGTGTCCTCTTTGGCGCCAGATTTAGATTTGAATTTGGAGACTTGCACGGCCGCTCCCAAAATAGCTGCACGACCGCTCCTGGTTTGGCACGGCCAGGTCACTTCAGTGCTCGGCCACTCCATGGGCCAAGATGGCCGGCCATGGCCTATGATGCACGGCCGCTCCTGGTTTTGCTGCACGGCCGCTCCGACTGGTTTTCAGCTTGGAGTGCTTATTTTGCTTGGTGTTCCTCCATCCTTTCGGACCAAAATGTCCATGAATCCTTTGTATAAATAAAAAGACCCTAAAACCTGTCTAAAATGTATAAAACATACCAAAAACGTAAAATCTAATAAAATAACAAAAGTAAGTAAAAATACTAAAAACTAAATAAAAAGTGATGATTTATTTGTGTAAAAGTATATAAAAACTAGGATAATTGACTATATAATAGTCACTTATCAGTGGCCTATTCACCCTTTCGCCCATATGTCCTATGCTCCCATTTTACCCCTGTGGCCCGTTTTATTACTTTTGCCCCTGGCATTTTCAATAATCAAAAGTTCTCGAGTCCGTCCCTCTCGTCACAAAAAAATCATCGGGTCCGTCCCTCTTGTCAAAAATTCTCGGGTCCGTCCCTCTTGTCAATAAAAAATTCTCGGGTCCGTCCCACTCTTGTCAAAAATTCTCGGGTTCGTCCCTCTTGTCAATAAAAAAATCTCGGGTCTGTCCTACTCTTGTCAAAAGTTCTCGGGTCCGACCCTCTCATCATCAAAAGCCTGTTCCGTACGGTAAATCATCAGCAAAGCCCGTTCCGCACGGCAAGTCATCAACAAAGCCCATTCCGCACGGCAAGTCTTCAGCCAAGCCCATTCCACACGGAAAGCCATCACCTAAGCCCGTTTGCACGGCACGTCTTCATCAAAGCCCGTTTATACCGGCAGATCTTCATCAAAGCCCGTTTGCACCGACACATCTTCAACAAAGCCCGTTCCGCATGGCACATCTTCATCAAAAGCCCATTTGCACCGGCACGTCTTCATCCAAGCCCGTTCCACACGGCTAGTCTTTACCATAGCTACAGGTAAGTACAGCAAAGGTATGAAACCATATCTTTACTTGCATTACCATCATCCTATATCTCTCTCAAAAGCAAAATCTCGGGTGACTCCCCCTCCAGTCAAATCTCGGGTGACTCCCCCTCCAGTCAAACCTCGGGTGACTCACCCTCCAGTCAAATTCCGGGCGACTTCCCCCCAATAGTCACTTGTTCGAACTATGATCAGGCTTGATTCCCTCCTAGGGATACGTAGGAATCCTTTCCCAAAAAGGTCCAGCCATCCTACCGTACCAATCAATTTTCCTTTATTTGCCATACCCCCAGTAGGTCTGGCAAGTTGACCACTCTGGTCCATCTCTCCCATCAGCCGCTCATTGGGCTTGGGATCCATCTTATCGACAACCTCACTTCTTTCATAAGTGACATAGCCGAGGGGCTCTGTAACTACCCCAATCCAATTCGCGACCCAATAAAATGTCTTTTACACAATAAAAGTACACTAAGGTGCATTTTGGTGAATTTCCGGTCCATTCCGAAACTTCCGGGAGATTTCTATAAGTTTCTTGCTAAGGAAGTGCCTTTTGGTCCTTTTTCCATGCAGAAGGACCTAGGAGGTATTATTTAGGATTGGACCTATAGGGAATTAACCCAAGAAAGGTCCAGAATACGCCACCTTGCATGTTTCCAGAAGGAAAACGGTTATGCTTCCTTAAGTCGTGCGACAGAACAAGCCATGTCGATCATTCCAGGCTGCCACCTTGCATGTTCTAGAAGGAAAACAGTTACCTTAGTTTAGTCGTGCGACACAAGTTGCCACTTCCCATGCAGCTATAAAATGGACCCTTCCCCTCTCATTTCAGGATCCCTTCGAGCCTCCCTAAGGTTACTCTGTGAAAATCACACCATATATCTCTCTCTCCTAAAACACACATAAACACACAACAATTCCTTCCAATTCTCTCATTTCTCATTCATAGTCCATTCTCTCCTTCTCTATACACTCACACCCACATTGAGGATCCAATCCTCCATTGTTCCTGAGCTTGAATCCAGTTTCAAAAGCTGATTCGAAGGTTCCTTATACCGACTTGGTATAAGGAAATTGGACTACAAGGGTAACGATTTCTATCCCTCTCTCTAGCTCTCTCCATTTTCTCCTTGATCTCATGCACAAGCTGCTAATGATCTGACCGCAATCTCTCTGTTTAAGTCTCTAATTCCGCAGATAATTACATGTTCCATGTTGTTGTTGGTTTATGGGATGAGTTGATATATTGGTGCATGTTCATCAAGAGAGTGTGGATCTCCCATATCCACACCCTCTTGAATGTCATTTGTTAATTTCCATGCTCTCTGTGTTCAATTCATGCTGTAATTTGATATTATAATTACTTGATGTTACTGTAATTTGAGCCTTGTAAAACCTCTGCAAGGTGGCCACTAGTGTCACGCGACACAACTGGACATGTGCTGTCCTGGGTCGTGTGACATAAGTAGCCCCTTGCAGAAGGTTCAGTTCAGTTGTAATTTCTGTTCAATCTTCATTGTAATTGGGATGTGGCCTCCCTTATCAAATGGTTCACAAGTAGTAGTTTCTCAGTTTTATCAATAAAAGCAAAGCATATTTATCATAATTTGTCTCACACCTTTGCACACACGTATGGATGATTTGGATGTTATTTTTATAGAAAGACTCGTTTACGAGGCGTGTTGGGTGAACTCTCGGTTCTTCCCAACACGTAACCCGACCTCGAACCCTTTTCTCTATTTTCAAAAGGTTTTTCAAAGTGTACCTCTTAAACATGGCGTGGCTGTAAGTACCTCAATCTGGATCACCCTCTTCCGAGCACACGGGAAACACGTCAGACTCACAAATGCAGTCTCGAAGACCCTTGACATTTCCCTCTTCTCTTCTCTCCCCCCAGCCTTCAGGCTCCCCTCTAAGATCCTTCGGGGCAATCCCGGCCCCTTTCGGATCCTTCCGAGGCCTTCCGAGCTCCCTTGTGGTGCTCCGAAGCCTCTTCGAGCGCTCCCGCGACGCTCCCGCGCTGCCCCGAGGCACTCTCGAGGTACTCTGAGGCCCCTCGTGGTACTCCGAGGCCTTGCCTGGTCTTTCCCAAGGTGTCCCGGCTCTTTCCGAGTCAAACCGGCAACTTGAACGCACGCCAAAACTCTGCCCGAGTGACTCTTGCCATCTCAACGCACGCCGAACCTCTGCCCGAGTGATCCCTGCGATCCCAACGCACGCCGAACCTATGCCCGAACGCAACCTACAAACCCGACGCACGCCGAAACTCTGTCCGCAGACAACCGGCTCCTCCCGAAGCAATCTCGGTCCATACTGGAACACTATTCCATCCTCAAACACTATTCCCCAGCGGAAGACAGACACGAACCAACATTGGTAAGGCTTCCTTTCATTACTATTTCAATACATTTCAATAAGCAGTGTACAATGTAGACATCCGATACAGCATGCATTTTTAAAAGCACATACACACACACACACAACAGTTAAAGAATATTAGGGGTATCCGAAAGACTCATTTTTACGAGGCGACTCGGGTGAGCTCTAAGATTCTAATATTCTCTTCCCGAGGAGTCATCTGACCTCCGAACTCAAAATCTCATCACACAAAAATAGTTTATTTTTAAACTGATGCCCTTTTTCAATGTTTTGGGCTTAATAAAAATGGCGTGGCGACTCTACAAAGCAAAAACACGGCGAGACACCTCCCAACTAACGCTGCAAAGCGGGAATGAGCCAGATGCCGGGGCGCGAACGCGCTGCCTCTCGGATCCGGGCGAACTTTCCCGAAACGCGACGCATTACGGAAAAATGCGAGATTGTCGGGGCCCCCGCGCGTGAGCCGGATTCGGGTAGTTTCAGTTGGCGACTCCGCTGGGGATATTTTGTTTTAAAAACTTTTAAACGAAACAAAAGATTTTTAAAACGATGATGAGGGTCAAACTTTCATTTTACCCCTTTCTTTTACTGTTGTGTGTGTGTGCATGTGCTTTACTTTTTATTTTTTATTTTACAAAAAAAAAATACAAAAAAAATGCATCAATATACATCTGTGCATACATTTAAAATTCTTCGAAAAACTTCTGTTTTACTCAGAAAAAGAATTTTAGAGACCGCACACTACGCGCACTGCTGCCTCAGTTACACCGCACGCTACGCGCACTGCTGCCTCGGTTACACTGCACACTACTCACACTGCTGCCTCGATTACACCACACGCTACGCGCACTGCTGCCTCGGATACACTGCACACTACAACCCTTAACCCAGGGTGGTCTCAGTTGCAGTTCGTTTGGCCTTCCTACGCCTCTCGAACGCGCACGAGATCATTCCAAGCATCCCATCCTAGCCAAGCATCAACCCTGCACGTTTGAGTCTTGAGTCACACTCTGTCCAGACTCGGTTGGTTTTTACCCAGTCCGTGTCATACAGCCTGGATACATATCCCGTGCCGGCCATTTTCTGAGTCGAGGCTCAGAACTCAAGATCCCTTGCGCAAGTAAAGCGATGAAAGGTCATGATAAAATCTTGAACCGATCTTGATTTTCCGAAGCTACACCCAGACGATGTTCCGTCCCGGATATACATCCATGCCCACATGACACCATGTCATCAAGCCTTTGATACGTAAGCCATGACGATATGATCCAGCCAACGCCTAACATCACAGATCCCTTGCGCAAGCAAGGTAAAGAGAGGTCATGCCGAACTCTTGACCCGATCTTGACTCAATGGCCGGCTCGGCTCACTATTCACATGGCTAACGTATTAAAACGAACATGAAAGGCTTGGTCCTTAGGTTCGATTTTTCTTTTAGGCCGGTGGAAACCGCTTGCCCTATAGGACCCTCGTCCGGGGCTGTCCACCGTGGGATGTCGAAATACAGGTGCAAAACGAGGGGCTTATAGCCGCACAGATGGTCTCCACTGACCCAGGATCTAGTATAGTTGCGAAAAAGAAGAGCAATCTTTTCCAACCTACCTAGGACTCTGAGAAAACACGTTTTAAGTAAATTAAAACAATTAAAAAAATATATAAAAGAAGCGGAAACCGCATGCCACGTGAGCTTTCCCCCTTTTATCCCGAGAGGCCTTTCCATGTCTAAACCTTACCCGTCACCCCCTCCAGCGAACCGAGAGTGGTTGAGAATACCCAGGAGCCGCCTTTTCAGTATCGAGGTCACAAGGTCCGACAGCCCTTCCAGTTCAATGGTCCGCACCGTCCGCTACTCCCCCATGACGGGATCGACAGATAACAGTGAGGGAAACGGAACCCCTCCACTAAGGAACCTTCAGACAATGAAGGAGGTGCTGCGAGCCTTCGAAACTATCAAGAAGCGCCAAGAAGAGCAGCAAGCCTAGATCGTAGACACCCTGCATCTTCGAGGAACCGTTGCAGTTCCCCAACCTGACGGAACCTTTGTTCTCATAGAAGACGAAGACATACCGGCTCCCCCGGTTTCTCAAAGCTATCAGCAGGTCCCGCCTCCACCAAGCTACGAGATCCCAAAGAACGCTAAGCGGCTCTCGGTCAAAGCTCCCCTCAGCGTCGGGCCAAGCGGCTCCGACATGTCCGCCTCGACAGCCGGCTTCTGGCCCGCACATCAAGCTCGGTTAACAAAGACACATACGTGCTCGCTCCGCTGTATCCCAATACATCTCGGTATCCCCCAAGATTCAACCCTCTGCCTTTATACGAGCCTCGCAGCCATAAGTCCCCATGCTTACCTGGGACAGGCATCCCGAGCGGATATCCCGACATCTCAAGCTTGCCACCTGCTAGTCTGCCACTTGGGGCTAATGAAGCATTCCCCCAATTCCCAAACACAACCCTTAGCGGACCTGGCAATCACGTCCCTAAATTCAGCACTCCAGGGTATGGGTTGGTATACACACAACTACCTCCCCAAGACTCCCAAATGGCGATCCCATCAGCCAATCCACCTCCATCTTCGGTTTCTATCCCCGAAAATGGCAAACTGCCTCAACCTGCCGACCACCACAAGGCTTGGCTGATCGAGCAAATGAAGGACATGCAAGGCAAGCTAGCCAGTTCCCGAAAGGACTCCCTCCTGCCTACTGACCCAAGAAAAGTGGTCCCGCTCCCTCCAAAATTCAGGATGCCAGAAATGGAAAAGTTTGACGGGACAGAATGCCCAAAAACTCACATCGATACCTATGTCTTGGGTATGAGAGCCAAAGGAGCAACCCCTCAACAGATGGCGGACCACTTTCAGCATTCTCTCAAATCCACAGCGCTAAGGTGGTTTCTCAACGTAAAGGCAGAAAACTGCTCCACGTGGGACCAAATCAGCGAGATCTTCCTAGAGAAATATCGCACCAACCTTGAGTGGGAGACAAACCACCACGATCTGCAAGCCACCGAGCAAAAGGATGATGAACCAGTGGGCGAGTTCTACAAAAGATGGAATTGGAAGCTTAGTGAGATAATGGATCCACTTTCCAAAGAAGAGCAGATGGACATCTTCCATTCTTGCCTCAAGCCATCCCTGAGGACCTTGATTAGCCATCATTTCTATCCGGATCTCCGTGCTATGGTCAACGCTGGAACTAAGTTTGAGAAGACTCTGAGCCTTCAAAAGACAACAGCAACCCCTGCTCCATCCTACCGTTATCGGACAAACCTGGCAACTTCAACTCTTGCCCCGTACAAAGGAAAAGAAGCAGCCAGAACGATACACTACATCCTGAATGGAGCTCAAGTAAACCGCGATATGAGCAAACACTGCGCCTTCCACAACTACCCCGGCCACACTACCGACAATTGCTTCGTGCTAAAGCAGGTGGTCCAGGGGCTAATCGAGGAGGGAAAATTGGAACGTCCTCGTGGCCCCAATACCATCGGAAATCCATTCCCCCGGAACGACAAGGTAAACACGATAGCCTTTGACGAAACTCCAAGTGAGAGCAGACCTCCTGCAATTTTTGAAACCGTCAGCATGCTGTCTCGCTATGACTGGGAACGTGAAACCAGAGTCAAAAGGTCTCGTGACCGGGAATCCATACAAGAACGCCCAAGGGCAACTGTCTCCGTATGATCTTTGCCCCGACCAAGGCACACCAATGGATGGATCGAACGCTCCCCAGAGGAAACTGAGTCAAATGGCAGCACGGGAAGCGGTCTAGATTTCACAGACGATGACTTGCCGATATGTGAGAATCGACACAATGAAGCCCTCCTCATCCTCATAAAAATAGAGATGTTCTTCCTCCCGAACGTTTTGATTGATAACGGCTCCGCAGTCAACATCATCGCCTTGAGCACACTGAAACGACTCCGTATCGACCGCTCCCTGATAAGGCCTTCACCCCGGGTAATCCGAGCCTACGACTCCACTGCACGACCAATCGTAGGAGTCATCAATCTGAGGATCCAATTCGATGCACAACTGGAATCGGTAGAGTTCCAAGTCGTGGAGATCAAACCAACCTTCTCTGCCTTGCTGGGACGACCTTGGATACATCAGATGAAAGCGGTATCATCTACCCTTCACCAATGCGTGAAATTCATCAATGCCAATGAAGTGATCGAGGTGATCCGCGGAAGCAGTACAATGGCAAGCGCTTGGCCAGCAAGCTATGACCCAGAAGAAGGTCCCGACATGACCGAATACTCTTCTCCAGATGAGTCTCCAATCCTGTCCCGCTACGAAGTGGATCCCTACATCCACGCTCTAAGCCGCGACGAGCTAGAAATCGAAGAGCTCATGGGTCAAGACGACAACTCTGACATATGTGACTGCGAAGAATGCTTGAGAGAGGATCAAGAGATGGACGCCCAGATGGAGATTGACCGAGGAGTAGACCCTTACTTCGCCGAAAACCCTCTTGCAAACTGGCTCGTCACCGGTCCACTGGTACAGGACAACCCTATGGCCGACACTCTCGAATCTCACGGGGACATGCATCACAGCATAGTCCAATTCAATATCCCGGTGTCAGACCTAGATGAACAGTGGCGCAACCTCCTCCAAAGCCTAATCAGGGAAGGAGAGATAGCATGCCCCCTCGAATCAGACATTGTAAATGTCGTCCAAGAAAAGATCCCAGATAAAGAAGCAGATTCTATGAAAATGATCAACATCAGCAAGAATCAACTCCGAATCAGCGAATGCTTCGCCCTCTTAGAAGTAGCCCTCGGCGACTTCTATCATCAAAGACCCCCAAGGACTGGTAACGACACTAATAGAGGGACATCATCAGGGGAGCAACCAAAAACCTCCGCGATCTGGTTTTAAGTCGAACCACATGCAAGCTATTTTCCTGGACTCGTGCCAACTGAAGATTTGCCACCAGAACCATCGCCACACCCTCTAGAGCTACAGCCTGCCAAGAGTAATGAAGCCTGGTACAACCCCTCGTCGCCTGTAGTCTAGCTTCGAGTCATGATTGTCTGTGAATTCATGTCTTTCGAGTCAACTGATGGCTCTACGCCTGAAGATCGTGAGTCCACAATCAACAATGTACAGTATTTGCGCTTTCAATAAAAGGCCCGACCTTTCTAAATATCCCTTCATTGCATCTTTAACAAATGATGAGTTAACTAATCAAAACAGTTAATAACCATTCATCTACACAAAAAAGCAAACACATTAATTGAATAAATGCATCAAGCAAACATTTAAACATGTTGTCAAACGAGAGAAAAACCGGGCCCAAGCTGCCGAGGAGGTTTTAATCACGGCAATTTGCGAAATTGCTGAAGAGCTAAAGAGACGCAAGTCCGAAGCAATCTCTAGCACAACGGGGAAACCGCCTTCATGAACGAGGAAGGCCAACACAGGGAAGGGGTCAAAGCCAAGAGCATCATGGCCCTAAAGCGCCTCGCCTCTCACTTTGTCATCCTTGGGGACATGCTGTACAAGAAACGCTACCAAGGACCACTCCTACGCTGCATCAGCCAGGAAAAAGCAAGCGAGTTCATGAACGAAGTCCACAATGGGGCTTGTGGTCCCCATATGAACGCCAGAGCCCTAATACAAATCATTCTCAGGATGGGCTACTACTGGATCTCCATGGAGGCAGACTGCATCCACTTTGTCCGAAGCTGCAACAAGTGTCAACGGTTCTCCAACCTCAATCATCTACCTCCCCACGATCTCTACTGCATGACTACACCCTGGCCCTTTGCCACTTGGGGAATTGACGTCATCGGGAAAATTGCTCCGCCAGGCAGCAACGGTCACGAGTTCATCTTAGTAGCCATCGACTACTTCACCAAATGGGTCGAAGCCAAGTCTTACAAGGTACTCACCTCCAAGAAAGTCGCGCATTTCCTCAAGGAAAACATCATCTGCCGACACGACATTCCGAATGAGGTCATATCGGACAACGGCTCACACTTCGAAGGGGAATGCGACAGACTGCTGGTCGAATGGTCGAATTCAAGATCACACGCCACAAGTCTTCTCCCTACCGGCCACAAATAAATGGCGCCGTGGAAGCAGCAAACAAGACTCTCGAACGGATCATCCGAAAAATGACCACCCGAGGACGAGATTGGCCCGAGAAACTGCACCTTGCACTTTGGGGCTACCGAACATCAGTCAGAACAGCCACGGGAGAAACCCCATTCGCCCTGACATACGGGATGGAAGCAGTCCTTCCCATTGAATTGGAAATTCCCACACTCTGAGTGCTGCTGGAAAATGACGTCAACGAAGTCGAATGGCTCCGAAGCCGACACGACGAACTGGCTCTGCTAGACGAGCGATGACTAAAGGCCATGGAACACGTCCGAGCCAACTAAAGCAGGATGGCTAGAGCTTTCGACAAGAAGGTCAAGTCCCGAAACATCAAGGAAGGCGACCTGGTACTCAAAGAAAAGCCTCCTACTCGAACCAACCCACTGGGAAAATGGGAACCAACATGGATCGGCCCTTTCGTGGTTCAAAAGATCTTCTCCGGAGGTGCCATGAAGCTGACAGACCTAGACGGCAACCCCTTTGTGAATGCAGTCAATGGAAGCAAACTCCGCAGATACTTTGCCTAAAGAAGAACAACTGTGCATCTCTTGGCACTCCATGTAGTGTCGAACTACGCAGACCTGAGCCCTCTAGTCGGGGGGAACGTAGGCAACCTTAATTGGTCCGGTCTAAAAACACACAAAAAAGTCAAAAGTTTGAATGTCAACAAAGACCTCCATCAAACTACACACTTTCCAAGAGCATGCCCTCACCATCACCTTCACCAAGTCAGATAATGGCGGCAACATCAAAGGACATCAAAAGGTCACTCAGCATCAAACGACTGACCCATGTCTGCTTCCAAGCCAGGGGCTTGTCTTCGCCCTCACGCGCTTCGATAAAAAAAAAGAGCTCGAGCAAGGGCTCACAAAAAAAATAAAAAAAAGGAGCTCGAGCAAGGGCTCACAAAAAAAAATAATAAAAAAAGAAGCTCAAGCAGAAGCTACAAAAAAAGAGGTCAAGAGCCCGACGCCAACAAGAGGCAAGGAAGCTACGGAAAAGACCGTCAAAATGACTTGTCAGGGGATCATCCGACCTCTCAGCCAAACACAATGCCCAAGCAAAGGGGATTGACGTCAAGGCCCAGGCTGCTTCAGTCCGCAAATGCAACAGAAAAGTCCAAAGATGGACGCCGCCAAGGTACACAAAAGACACAAAACCGAACAAGAGATCTTGCGTCTCGACAAAGCTTTAAAAGTAAATCACAAATCACTAACGATTACAACATTTCTTGATGAGTTCAAGGACGGTCTACTCTCAAGTTCACAACATGCTAAAAGACAGCTTAATACATTTAACAAATAATGTGTTTACAAATGCAATGAATGGATACCTAGGAGGTCATTCCGCGCCATCTGCGCTTGTCCCCTCGCCATTCTTCCCTTTCTTCCCTCGTCCCCGGCGAGTCTTCATTCGCTCTACGCGAGCCAACTCTGCGTTTCTCAGTCCGAGATTAGGGGTCCTCCCCATAGAGTCAGACAATCCAGCAACTCTCAGGGCTTCATTCGCCCGTGCTTCGGCTCGAATCTCCTCCCTGCGAGTCTGCAAAAGGGGACCTCTCCCCGTCAGTCGGTCAACTCTAGTCTCGTAGTCAAACAAAGTGTCTCCCGTAACATCCTGAGGGTCAAACCAGGCTTCGGCACTCCTAAGGCAATAGCTACTATGGCAATCGGGCCCCAGAATTGCTCCACGCCTGCTCCCCAAAGCCACTGGGGACTGGCCAACACGCTGCTCATACCAGGCCAAGTACTGAGTAGTCAATACGACACTCTCCCGACGTCTAAGGAGCACCACAGGAGGGAAAGCAGAATACTTCCATACCCTCAGAAAATACAAAAGAGTACCTGAAGCTGCCATACAAAGAGGAGCTACCTCCGCAGTAGCAAGGTCATCCCAGCCCAACAAAGGCTCCTTCTTAATCCCAAATTGCCGGGAAACAAGCGACGGAATATAGAAGGAGGACCAAGACAAACCTGGAACTCTGACAACATAGGACCTGATGTGTACCAAGCTGTGCCATCCATCTCTCCCAGACGGACTGATCCATATCCAACACAAGAGGTCACTGAGCAAATGACCATGGGCTAAACGACGTCGGAGCCTCGGGCATGGCTTGAAGTCTCTCTCGCAGACACAAGGTGAGCAAAGCGGGGCTTCCCCCTCTCATGAAACGATCCCCAGTCGCCAGACGTTCAATACCATGAAGAGTCTCCCCCAGCACCAACGGGACAATATCCTCTCCATCTCTGCAGTGCCCAACCACATCTAGCAAAGCGCCATCGCAAACCCCAAGGGAGCTGACCATGAAAAGCGTCGCTATCATGCACAAGGAAAACGCATCCCAAGAGACATCACTCTCATCATCAATCAGGAACCGCTCCGGCAGCACATAAATGTCAATATGACCCGAATCAAGGATCATGCCCTGTACTTCTCCCAGCGAAGTCCGAAGAAAGCCTGCAAGCTTCACGCTCACGGCAGCACCGCCAATCAAAGGAAGCGAGATGGCCTCCACCTCCGGTCCTCTAATCAAAGCCCGAAATCCTCAAAGGTGGGCACTACCTCATTATAGGAGAAGCAATACACATGCCTCCTAACATCCCAGAACATCGCGGCAGCCCGCAACAATTCCCAATCAGGAACCAACTCCTTAAGGGACCAAACCGAGCAAAGTCGAAACCTTACCTCGAAAGCCCGCCTCTGATGCCTCATACGGTGGTGCATCCACATTTTCAGCCGCTCAAGGAAGTGCGCTTGCCTCTCTTGCAAAAGCCTTGGCAAAATTCTTGGAACGTACGAAGAATCCATGGCAAAAATGGAGGTTCCTAAAAAAAATGGGGAAGAAAGCTCGAAAATGGCTGCAAATGGGAAATGGGGAGAGTCCAGACATCCGGAAAGCCTTTATCCCTTCCCAAAAGCAAAGGTGATCCGCACGGACCTCTTTGCACACCAAGTTGGTCCGAACGGACCTTGTTGCAACCTGGTTCCACTTTCCCAGCAAACAGTACAACAACCACTGTTCCCAGCAGGACCTTGCTCCAAACTGCCCAAACACTGGCCAAAGCCATTCCCGGCAAGCATACACTACCCACAAATGCACTCCCAGCTCACGTGGCATGCACAAATAATAAAAAATAATAGCAACAATTCCTAGGACAATTCTCGGGAATCACAAAGACGACATTACATCTTAGAATAAAATACTTTGCGAAGCAAATGCAAATGTTTTATTACAGGTGTTGGGTATGCATGTTTTAACCCTCCTATTTTATATTAGATTTGAGTGATACCATAACCTCCTGTCTATTTTAAGGACTTTAGGACCCTATGTAATGAAGCTTAGACTTCAATTTTTTAGCTAAGTCCATTTTATAGAATAGGTTAAATTTAGGCTTGAAGACTGGCACAAGACTCATTGGATTGGAGAGTTGCAGTTCCAAGCAGAATCAAAACCGCCTCTCAGAACCGCACATGCAACCGCATGTATATTTTCCTTGATTCTGCTCCCTGAACCAACTGCAGTGTAACCGCTTATGAACCGCACCCTTGCAGTTCATTTGCAACCACTCTGTGCAACCTCCTGGTCTAGCAAACCGCACTTCATCAACCGCTCCTCACCAACCGCATCCAATGATTGAAGACTTGAAGTGAACCACTTTTTAATCGTTGGAATCCACGTCAGCAATATCAAAAGTCAACCACTAAATTTTGTCACGTGAATCAATGTCAGAGAAGATCTGCAAGGATCTTGAAAAGGTGACAGGTGTCCTAACCTCATTGCTTGCAGCTGGAGCCTGATCAGCTTTATCTGAGACATGTACCTAAGGACAAAAGTGGTTACTGTGGACCAATGAGAAAGCATCAAGTACTGTCCTTGAACAGCTGTGTCTAACGGCTAGTTTCATGATGCTTAGGTATAAATACCCCTAATCTTCACCATTTGAAGATTGCTTGAAAAATTGAGAAGTGATGTGTTCATAGAAGCTGAAGCTCTGCCCAGAAATTCATAAGTCCTTTGAATCTTCATCTTCTACCTTCAAGAAATATTCCCCAGCCCAGAAATCAAGCCTTAACACATTCAAGAATCATTGAGCTCTACATCTCACAGATTTAAAGAGCCTTGATCTTGTTCTCACACACACACCTCACTTGTTTAATCACATAGATTAATCACTTGAGATACACTGGTTATAGTCTTAGGATTTGATCTTCATAGAATAGATTTTAGATTTGAGTATTGATCTTTGTAACTTGTAATCTCTCATACTCATAGTAAAATCACTCTTGAAAATCCAAGACTAACCATCTTGGTAGTGGACGTAGATCATTTATCGATTGAACCACTCCAAATCATGTGTTCTTACTTTCTGCATTTATATTTCCTGTGATTACTAATTATTTATCTCTGTCTCTGTTTGATCTTTATTTAGTTATCCATTATTGTGAAAAAGTGTTTGGAGTTAACATTGTCAAAAATACACGTGTTTGTAAAACTTCACTAACCAAAACCGCCAAGCAAAACCGCACTTACAAACCGCCTCTTCAAAACCGCTTTACACTATTATTCCGCTGTGCATTTTACATCTTCACTTGCAGCTTATTATCAACTGCAAGAGGATTTTGTAAGCAAGAGGTTTAGTTTTTATAAGAGGGCGAAAAATTTGTAACAGCTATTCACCCCCCCCTCTAGCTGTATTTTCACGCTTGTTGCCACCTTTGGGACCAACAAGTGGTATCAGAGCGTAACACATTTTTAAAACCACTGTTTTTCAAGCTTAACAGCTTGTGTGCCGATTCGTTATGGCAACCTCAAAGACAATGACTACTGTTAACTATTCACACATTCCAATCTTGGACGAAGACCACTTTGATATCTGGAAGTGCAGAATGCTCATTCACTTGGAAACAATTGATGAGATGCTGGTGGAGTGCGTGATCAATGGCCCGTTAATTCCGATGAAGGCCAACACTGATGCAACCACCAATAGAGAAACTCCAGAGGTCAAAAAGCCAAAAGATGAGTGGTTAGATGAAGAGAAGAGATTAGTTGCCTTAGACAGCAAGGCAAGGCACATCATTTCTGGAACCCTCCCCGTATCAACCCTACAGAAAGTGATGTACCTCAAAACTGCAAAGCAGATGTGGGATGCCATAGAGAGCTACCTCGAAGGTGATGATGAATGCAAGGAAAGCAAATTATATCTTTGTTGAAAGATCCTACAACAACTTCAACAGAAAATCCAACGAAACCTTGCGTCAAACCTACGACCGATATGTTGAGGTAGTTAATGCTTGTAGATCTCTTGGCAAAACTTTAACCGATAAGGAAATCAATATGACTTTCCTATCTGCTTTAGGTTCTAAATGGGTAAATAAGGCTACCTCTTTAGAAGACTCCAAAGTTTTGGGTACTTGGTCGTTAAGTAACTTGTACGCCAATCTTAGAGTCTATGAATTAAAATTAAATCATATTGAAGAGATTGAAGGAAAAACCAAATCGCTTTTCATGTCCGTAGTGGAACAAGAGGAGAAACCATCTACATCCAATCAAACTGTTGATCCTTCCATATCAACATCATCACTCATTGAGATGGATGATGATGATTTTGCCATGTTTGTGAAAAGATTTCAAAAATTTAGAAAATCCTCAAAACCTTTCACAAAAACTTTTTCAAAAGGCAAACCTCCTGCAACATTCTCTCTAAGGCTGGAGATACAAAGAAAAAGAGTGATCTAGTTTGCTACAACTGTAGAAAACCTGGTCACTTTGCATCTGAGTGTGCACAACCCAAATACGAATACATGAAAAAGAAAACCTCTCCTGCGAAATTTTCTCGTAGCAAGGGAATGGTTGCTGAGGAAGAAGACACTACTACATTTTTGACCTAATGTAACGCCAATTTTCGTTGCATTAGGGCCCAAAAACCGTTACATTAGGCCTAATGTAACGCCAAATGGCCGTTGCATTCTCTTGCGTTGCATTAGGTCTAATGCAACGACATAGTAAGCTAATGTAACGCCAGCGCTTTGGCGTTGCATCAGGTAAATACCTGATGCAACGCCAATTTTAAAACTATATGAACACCTAATGCAACGCCAATGAGTGCCTAATGCAACGCCAATTTAAAAAGTAGTTGAATACCTAATGTAACGCCAAAAAGTAGATGAGTACCTAAAATTTATTATATAATTTCAAAATTTTATTAATTTTTTTAATTTTCTTTTTTCACTATATATATATATATATATATATATATATATATATATATATATATATATATATATATATATATATATATATATATATTTAATCTCAAATTAATCCCTTAACTTTTTTTTTCTCAAATCAGTCCCTTAATATTTTTTATTCTCAAATCAGTCACTTAATTTTTTTTATATTCAAATCAATCCCTTTAACTTTTTTTATTCTCAAATCAGTCCCTTAAACTTTTTTATTCTTAAATCAATCTCTAAACATTTTTTATTCTCAAACCAGTTTTTCATTTGTCAACATTTACACACCACCATTCACCACAACCGTCCATCACCACCACCATCCATCCACCAAACCACCGTCACCATCCTTCAAAACACTCAATACCCATTTTCTCTCTTGTAAAAGGATATGTACACCAAACCAAACGGACTGCCCATTTGATTCACCGTCACCGTCTCATTAATTGTATCACGAACCCATCGCTAGAACAGAGAGAGAGAGAGACGGAGAGACAGGAGAGACGAGTAGAGAGCGGTGAGAGGGAGACGGTTGCTAACTTCGGAGACGAGAGAGAGAAGAAGAAAACCCAGATCTACACGCACACACACAATATCTACCCAGATCTACAGTTGCCGTCGCCGGAGATGATGAAGGAGTGGAGGCGAATGAAAAGCAGTGAGAGGGAGACGGTTCCAAGAGTGAAAGTGGTGGCCGGAGATGGCGGAGGCGGCTGCGTAGGAGGTGATGCCGGAGGGAATGAGAGAGAGAGAAATGAGAGAAATGAGAGAGAGAGAAACGGGTGTTTGTTCAATTTAAAAAAACTGATAATGAAAATAAAGAGAGAGAGAGAGAAATGAGGAGAGAAATAATTATTGGTTTTGTTTTGATTAATTGTGGACCGTTGGATTGAATGTGTGAATGGTTGAATTTAAATTAGCTCATGATCCGCGTGATTATATGAGATCCAATTAAACAATGCCACATGGCATTGTTTTATTGGGCTTCAAATAATCACGCGGATCATGAGCTAAACCAAATCCAACCATTCACATATTCAATCCAACGGTCCACAATTCTTCTAAATGTTTTTATATTATCAAAATATTAATAATAACTAGTAATAATACATAATATCAAAAAAAGTAAATGTTTTTATATTATATATTTTTATTTCTTTAAAAATTATTAGTAATAATATTTAATAATAATACTAATAATGATGTTATTGTTAATTATTCAATTAAATAATTGAATATATAATTATTATTATATAATTAATAATAATAATTAATAATAATAATAAAAATAACTAGTAATAATACATAATATCAAAAAATTAATGTTTTTATATTATATACTTTTATTTCTTTAAAAATTATTAGTAATAATATTTAATAATAATACTAATAATGATGTTATTGTTAATTATTCAATTAAATAATTGAATATATAATTATTATTATATAATTAATAATAATAATTAATAATAATATTAAAAATAACTAGTAATAATACATAATATCAAAAAATTAAATGTTTTTATATTATATACTTTTATTTCTTTAAAAATTATTAGTAATAATACTTAATAATAATACTAATAATGATGCTATTGTTAATTATTCAATTAAATAATTTAATATATTAATAATTATTATATAATTAATAATAATAATGTTATTAATTAATAATAATACTCATTAATTTAATAATTTAAACTTCTAAGAAATATTAATATACCTAAGTAATAATTGATAGAAATGTTTAGTTAATTTCTAATTTATTTTATATAATTTTTTAAAAAAAACTTCCTTACCAAAAAATGTCTAAAATATTTATCTCAATTCAAAAATAAATTTAAAAAAAATAATTATACTTTTAAAATATTAATAATACTTATAGGGCATAGGGCATAAGGCATAGGGTATACCCAATAGGGCATAAGGCATAGGGTATACCCTATAGGGTATAGGGTATAGGGTATACCCTATACCCTGTACCCTATAGGGTATATCCTGTACCCTATAGGGCATACCCTATACCCTATACCATATACCCTATAGGGTATACCCTATACCCTATGCCCTATGTCCTTTACCTTATACCTTATACCCTATACCCTATAGGGTATACCCTATACCATATGCCCTATGCCCTATACCTTATACCCTATATCCTATAGGGTATACCCTATACCCTATACCATATGCCCTATGCCCTATACCTTATACCCTATACCTTATACCCTATACCCTATACCCTGTACCCTATAGGATATACCCTATACCCTATAGGGTATACCCTATACCCTATACCCTATAGGGTATACCCAATACTCTATATCCTATACCTTATACCCTATACCCTATAGGGTATACCCTATACCCTATACTCTATACCTTATACCTTATACCCTATACCCTATAGGGTATACCCTATACCCTACAGGGTATACCCTATACCCTACAGGGTATACCCTATACCATATGCCCTATACCCTATGCTCTATATCTTATACCATATACCTTATACCCTATAGGGTATACCCTATACTCTATACCTTATACCTTATACCCTATACCATATAGGGTATACCCTATACACTATACCCTATAGGGTATACCATATACCATATGCCCTATGCCCTATACCTTATACCCTATACCTTATACCCTATACCCTATACCCTGTACCCTATAGGGTATACCCTATACCCTATAGGGTATTGGGTATAGGGTATAAGTTGTAACAGGAAGAGTATATACCCTATACCCTATAGGGTATACCCTATACCATATGCCTTATACCTTATACCCTATACCCTATAGGGTATACCCTATAGGGTATACCCTATACCCTATACCTTATAGGGTATACCCTATACCCTATAGGGTATACCCTATACCATATGCCATATGCCCTATACCTTATACCCTATACCCTAAAGGGTATACCCTATACCATATGCCATATGCCCTATACCTTATACCCTATACCATATATCCTATACCCTATATCCTATAGGGTATACCTTATACCCTATAGGGTATACCCTATACCATATGCCCCATACCTTATACCTTATACCCTATAGGGTATACCCTATACCCTATACCCTATAGGGTATACCCTATACCCTATAGGGTATACCCTATACCATATGCCCTATGCCCTATACCTTATACCCTATACCCTATAGGGTATACCCTATACCATATGCCCTATGCCCTATACCTTATACCCTATACCCTATATCCTATAGGGTATACCCTATACCCTATAGGGTATACCCTATACCATATGCCCTATACCCTATGCCCTATACCCTATACCCTATATCCTATAGGGTATACCCTATATCCTATAGGGTATACCCTATACCCTATACCCTATAGGGTATACCCTATACCATATGCCATATACCCTATAGGATATAGGTTATAGGGTATAGTGTATAGGGCATAGGGTATAGGGTATAGGATATAGTGTATAGGGTATAGGGTATAGGGTATAGTGTATAGTGTATAGGGTATAGGGTATAGGGTATAGGGTATAGGGTATAGGATATAGGATATAGGGTATATGGTATAGGGTATAGGGTATAGGGTATAGGGTATAGTGTATAGGGTATAGGGTATAGGGTATAGGGTATAGGGTATAGGATATAGGTTATAGGGTATAGTGTATAGGGCATAGGGTATAGGGTATAGGGTATAGGGTATAGTGTATAGGGTATAGGGTATAGTGTATAGGGTATATGATATAGGGTATAGGGTATAGGATATAGGATATAGGTTATAGGGTATAGTGTAGTAGGGTATAGGGTATAGGGTATATGGTATAGGGTATAGGATATAGTATATATGGTATTCGGTATAGGGTATAGTGTATAGGGTATAGGGTATAAGGTATAGGGTATAGGGTATAGGATATAGGATATAGGTTTAGGGTTTAGGGTTTAGGGATTAGAGTTTAGGATTTTGGCATTGTATTAGTAATTTCGGCGTTACATTAGGATTTTGGCGTTGCATTAGACTCGTTACATTAGCTCTGGCATTGCATTAGATGCGTAACATTAGCTCTGGCGTTGCATTAGATGCGTTACATTAGCTCTGGCATTGCATTAGCCGTTACATTAGCTCTGGCGTTACATTAGATACGTTACATTAGCTCTGGCGTTGCATTAGATGCGTTACATTAGCTCGTGGCGTTACATTAGATGCGTTACATTAGCTCAGAAATGTAGTAGTGAGAAAATTCCAAGGAATTGGCAACTTGGATTGAAGTGATTCTGATGATGGAAGTGATGATGAAACCGAAGAGGTTAATCTCTGCTTAATTGCAGATGCTTCCGATGATTCAGATTCTGAGTCAAACGAGTTGCATGATATGGAAGAAGAAGAGGTTTTCACAAAACTTCCAAATTATAAATTGGATGATGATATCAAACTTACTCCTAGCGTTAAGATAGGAAATTGCTCGTATTCACGTCCCATTTTCTCATCTAAAAATGCTCCACCTTCAAAAGAAATTCCAAAGAAAATTTTGAAAAAGGTGGTGGAAGAGGTTTCTCCCATGGAACATGAAAAAATGTTCAAGGAAGCTGAAATGGTGATCCATCAATTCTCTAATCTTAAGAAAGCCTTAAGCTTAGCTCATGATGAACTTAATCTGTACAAGACGGAGAAAACTGTGATGAGGTCTGAAATTTCAAATCTTAAGGACCAAATCAGAAGTATGACTCCTCTTGCTGATCAAAATCGCATTCTTGAAACTAAGGTTGCTGCACTTCAACTCCGGAATGATGACTAGGTAACCCAAATCAATGATCTCCAAAAGATTATTGATTCATGGCTCAAGTCTCAATCCACCAAGGATCAAATCATAGACTCCCAAGTTCCTGCTGGAATTAAGGAAGGTCTAGGTTTTGGATCTGAGGAAGAGGAGAAGTGTGCATCCTCTAGTGAAAAGGATGAGGAAACTTTGAAACTAACTAAAGAAATTCCTAAGGGGAAGCATGCTAAAGGCAAGAGTAAAGGACGACAAATTAATTATGTCTACCCAAAGGGAAAGCAATATGGAAAGAACTCTCAGATGAAGCCAAAGGATTCTGAGAGTGTAGCTTCAGAGGAAATGGCTTATGGAATTGGTCGTATCCCTGCTCCAACCGCTTCTGGTGGAAAAGGCGGTTCTGGCAATTCCAGGTCTGACCGCGCCTCTTCTTCGACCGCTCCTCCTGCCTTCAAAAGCAGGAATAGCGTTCCCAGAAAATATGTGGTCAAACTAAAGCCAGTTCCTTTTGTCCCAGCTACAACCGCTCCTCCCAAACCGCATGCAACTCCTAAGAAGAGTAAAGAGTTAGTAAAACCTCATGAAGCTTGTAGCTTTTATAAATGTTCTGTGTGTGATGGTTTAGGTCACAAGGCTGCAGAATGCCTTTTGCGGTTCACATCCAATGCCAGGAAGAGTAAACCTCCTTCTGTCAAACAGGTGTGGGTCGTAAAGGGTTGCTAACTTCAGGACCCAAGGAATAAAGGGGGACCTCATTCTTAATGTTTACATTTCAGGTCCTCTGCTTCATGGCTGGTCACTCCAAGGAAAATGAATGGTATCTTGACAATGGCTGTTCAAGACATATGACTGGAGATAGATCATTACTAGAAGATGTCATTGAAGCAAGTGGTCCGTCTGTAACCTTTGGTGACAACAACAAAGGCAAGACCATTGGATATGGTGTAATAAGGAGAGGAAACCTAACCATTGAGAAGGTTTCTCTTGTTGAAGGACTCAAGCACAACCTCCTTTCAATTTCTCAATTTTGCGACAAAGGAATGCTTTGCAACTTCACGTCATCAAACTACTTTATCAAAGATAGCATTTCCGGCGTCACCCTACTCACAGGGATTCGTAAGAGTAATATTTACATTATTGATCTAAATTTTGCATGTAGTATTACTAATCTCTGTTTTGTAGCTAAGAATGTGAGCGAAAATAGTTGGCTATGGCACAAGAGGTTGAGCCACTTGAACTTCAAGTATCTTGCAAAGATTGATAGGGAAAACCTCGTTCTTGGTTTACCTAAAGTGGCTGACCACCATCCAGAAAAATGCAGTGCATGTCATCTTGGTAAGCAGTTCGCGTCGTCTTTCACCAGCAAGACCGCTCCATCTACTTCAAGATGCTTACAACTGCTTCACATAGATCTGTTTGGACCCGTAACCACTGCCAGCATTGGAGGAAATAGATATACCTTAGTGGTGGTGGATGATTACTCAAGATATACGTGGATTGAGATGATGATTTCCAAAGATGATTGCTATGATATTCTCACCGCACTTTTTAGACGGCTCCAAACTCAAAAAGAGGACGACATCGTTAGTGTTCAATCAGATAATGGAACAGAATTTAAGAACAACGGTGTTGCTCAGTATTGTGATGACCATGGGATTGATCACAATTTCTCAACTGCTGGTGTTCCACAACAAAATGGGGTTGTGGAAAGGAAGAATAGGACGTTGATTGAAATTTGGAAAGACAATGATATCTGAAGCGAAGCTGCCTCAGTATTTCTGGGCTGAAGCAATCAATACCGCATGCTTCACTCAGAACCGCTCCCTCATTAACAAAACCTATAATAAGACTCCCTATGAGCTTTGGCGAGGAAGAACCCCCAACATTGCATTCTTCAAGATCTTTGGCTGCAAGTGTTTTGTCCTCTACAACGGAAGAGAAAATAAAGGTAAATTCGGAGCCAAGGCCGACGAAGGTATTTTTGTTGGGTATGCTAAACATTCAAAAGCTTTTCGTGTTTTCAATAAAACTAGTTTAAAAATAGTTGAGTCTATCCATGTTACTTTTGATGAGCATTCTCTCCTTGAGCCACATTTGGCTCCAAATGTTGCTGATGATTTTGTTGAGCATAATGAAACAGGTGAACCCTCTCAAACCGCACCTGAACCTCAATCGCAAAATCCAGCACCCTCAACTGAAATTCCCTCAAACCGCACGTTTGAAACCGCACCTGAAGTTCCTACTCCAGATGCAACTCCTAGGGAAGATGAAGTTGAGAATTCCCTTATCCAGCTTATAGAACCTCTTCGTCAACTTACCTTCCATAACTTCGCTGAAGGATCTAACGATGTTCCAATTGAAGATCTTCAGCAAACCTCTGTCCAACCAGACTTACCCCCAGAGGTTCGAGAAGTCACCAGTCACCCCCTCACAAATGTGATTGGTGATCTGTTTTCCGGAGTTCAAATAAGGAGATCGAACTATGATGAGCATACTTCTTTATTATCTCAAGTTGAACCCAAGAAGATTGATGAAGCACTCCAAGATTCCAGTTGGGTCGTTGCTATGCAAGAAGAACTCAACCAGTTTGAAAGATGCAAGGTCTGGACTTTAGTGCCTAGACCTCAGGATCAAGGAGTGATAGGAACTAAGTGGGTATTTAGGAATAAGATGGATGAGAATGGAAGCATCATTAGGAATAAAGCAAGGCTGGTTGCACAAGGATATAGGCAAGAAGAAGGAATCGATTATGATGAAACCTTTGCTCCAGTTGCAAGATTGGAAGCTATCAGAATCTTCTTAGCCTACGCCTCATTCAAGCGTTTCAAGTTATATCAAATGGACGTGAAGAGTGCTTTCCTCAACGGTGAACTGCAAGAGACCGTGTATGTTGCCCAATCGCCTGGATTTGAAGACTCCAAATTTCCCAATCATGTCTACAAACTCCAGAAAGCTTTGTATGGACTTAAGCAAGCTCCAAGGGCATGGTATGAGACTCTTTCTAAATTTTTACTAGAAAAAGGATTTAAACGCGGTAAAATCGATACAACTCTTTTTTATTGCCAAATACAATGATAATACTTTACTTGTTCAAATATATGTTGATGATATCATTCTTGGTTCTACTAACGAGTTACTTTGTAAGCGTTTCGAAAAGCTAATGAAAAGCAAGTTTGAGATGAGCATGATGGGAGAATTAACTTTCTTCCTCGGGCTTCAAATCAAGCAATGTGAAGAAGGTATTTTCCTCAGCCAAGCCAAATACACCAAGGAGCTAATAAAGAAGTTTGGATTAGAAAATGCTAAAGCATATGATACTCCAATGGCCACCGGAAATAAGCTAGATAAAGATCTCAAAGGTAAGAAAGTTGATCAAACTTTATATCGAGGTATGATCGGCTCATTACTTTACTTAACTGCTAGTATGCCCGATATTATGTTTAGTGTCTGTGCATGTGCTCGTTACCAAGCAGATCCTAGAGAAGCACATCTTATTGCAGTCAAGCGTATAATCCGCTATTTATCTGAAACCACTAACCTTGGACTTTCGTATTCCAAAGATTCGAACTTCGATCTTGTAGGTTATTCAGATGTAGATTATGCAGCTTGTACTATTGACAAGAAAAGCACTAGTGGTACTTGTCATTTCCTCGGGAATAGACTAGTTGCTTGGGCCAGCAAGAAGCACGCATCAGTTCCAGTGTCAACCACGGAGGCCGAGTACATTCTTCTTTGGTAGTTGTTGCTGTTAAATCCTTTGGATGAAGCAGCAGTTGGTGGACTATGGAATCCATGAAGGGAATTGCCCCATCATGTGTGACAACACTTCAACTATTTCAGTCTCCAACAACCCTGTCATGCACTCCAAGACCAAGCATATTGATATCAAGTATCATTTCCTCAAAGACCATGTGGAGAAGAGGAATATTCATTTAGAGTACGTGGGGACAGAAAACCAGATTGCTGATATCCTCACCAAGGCTCTTGACTCAAAGAGGTTTTCATTCCTTAGAGAAAAAATGGGTATGCTTGAACTTAAATAAATCCATTATTTTTATTAGCTAACTTGTGTGTTAAGTATAGTTTCAAATCCCTTGTTGAACCACGTGTACCAAACCGTATATAGTCCAACCGCCCTGCAGCCAACCGCTTAATTTCAACCGCATGTTGCAGCTCAACCGCTTGGACCTCAACCGCGTTTCAACTTGGAGTAATTTCTAATTTTTGTTTATGTTTATTTAAAAAAAAAAACTGTTCAAATTCTTTTTATTTATTTTTCAGTCCTTAATTTTTTCTTTAAGGGTTTATTTGCAAATGTTTTCCCACGAAAATTTAAATTTTGAATGCATTTAATGCAAAGGGAACATTAGCATTTAATGGCCTTCATGTCAGCCGTCATTGGATGATGTGTTGAAGCTGAAAGGGTGTTACCTGATACTGTCCCTTCAGCTGCCTAACCCTCCTCTGTGCCTATAAATAGAAATCATTCCATTTTGTTTAAACTTTTTCAACTGCCGTCTCTGCAAAAGTACCTTCTCTGTGTCAGTTTACCAACTCGCTTTCTCTCTCTAACCTTCAAAACATTCATAAATCTTTAAGTTTTCTTCAAGTCAATGGCACCTAAGCAACCTATCTTCGACATGGTATGATTTCTTAAACCCTAATCTTCTTACTTTCTGCAAATCATAAACTTGAACTACCATTGATGAATGTTCTTGAGTTTCAAACACCCTAAACTGATTTTTGCTTGTTAATGCTTCATTTCTTGATCATTTTGCATGAAATTTGTTGGGTTATGTTCGGAATCATGCCTAGATTAGGATTATATACTTTATTTTATGATCAATGAACATCTAGGCCACTGATTATGAATTTTTGAAGTTTATGGTTTCGAAAACCCACTTCTGATTTTTGCATTTTAAGGTGATTCGAGTAAAGTAGTAATTTTTATTGTTATATTATTGATCTACTGCTCAATGCGATCATTTTGATATATTATTTGTTCATTTTGGTTAACTTTCATCAAATCTTTGTTCTTGATGTTCTTCGTGTTCTTCATGCATTCATGTGACTGTTCATCATCTTCCTCAAAATTTTCCAATGTTTTGGATTGACCTAATTTTTCAATCTTGTTTTTATACTTAGAAAATTTCTGGAAATTTTGCCTATATGTTGCATGTTTGAACTGCATCTCTTCCAACCGCATACTATAAGGAAACTGCATGTTTATCAACTACTTATTCTAAGTGTTTCAACCGCATGCCATGTTTTTCAAAACCGCATCTATATATATCTTTTGAAACCGCATGCTAGAAAAATAATTAAGTATTACTAAGTATATAGGCTGGAAACCAAGCCCTTCCTCTCTAAGTACCGCTTGCAGTGTGTGATAACTTTGGATTACAATGCCACGTACTAAGTAAATATACTTTTGTATTTTTCCTATCTGTTCTCCTATCTGTGTTCACAGTTTTCTTGAGGTTTGGAAATTAACATTTCCAAAACCGCACCATTGCCAACCGCATGTGTGCACCAAACCGCTTGTTAAATGTGATGATTATTAAATTGTTCTAACTTGTGTGTTTACTGTGTAGAATACCAAGTATTTTCTACCAGGATGGGAGATCAATGAACCTGAACTGCGGTCCGATGCACTTGGAAGAGAGTTGATCAGAAAGATGCAAGCTTCAGGAATCCTTCCCTTGTTCAACAAACAGCAAACCTACACCATCCCTCTATTCATTGACCAGTTCTATCAAACCGCAGTGCGTGGAGAGACTGAGCTGTCTGATGGAACCAAGATCCCCAACTTAGTGGGAGTTGTTGAAGGATTCAAGGTGTCCATCGATTACCTTGATATCAAAAGCACCTATGACTTCCATGTGTCTGGTGCTCCAGTTGAAGTATCCCAGGAGGTTCAGGATGCTACTTGCTCCACCCTTACTGGAAAACTGGATTCCTTGTCTGGCTACTACAAGAAGATACCAAGGAGAGATTTTGGAGAGCTGATGAGCCATTTATGCTACCTTGATGGGAAGTTTGTGTGTGGGAAGACTGGGAACCACAACAACTTCACCTCTCTCCAGTGGCAATACTGCTGTGCCATCTACAACGGTATGAAGCTCCACTGGCCCAAGATTTTGATGAGAGAGCTTGCCAACAGTATTGATGTTTACCAGTTAAAGACCAAGGATGTACATACCAGATGGAGACCTTTTGGCAGGCTGCTGACCGCTATCTTTGCCAACTATCAGCATTTGGAGGATTTAAGGATCTCTACTCCAGAGTTATCTATTCACTGGGGAGTTGAAGAATCCTTTGGGCTTAAGGCGTGCCATAGTTTCAGATTCTCATTTGGCAATGATGACTACAGAACTCTCTATGATGCTGATACCTTTCACCCCAAGGAGCATTTTGTTGAAATGACTCCTGCAACCGCAGTGACTGCTTTGGGAAAGGCTTTAAAGAAAGTTTCAAGGAAGAGAAAGACTCCTGCAGAACCGCTCCCCAAGCCAACCAGAACCGCACCTACTCAACCGCGTGGTTCAACTGGTGCAGGCCCCAGTCAGAAAAAGCAAAGGAAGGAAAAGGAAAAGATGACTCTTCAAGATGAAGTTGTTGAAGAAGAAGAAGAAGAGGAGGATGCCACTATTCCTCCCTTGATTGCTAGAGCCAAGAGGGCAAAGCAAACCCAGGCTGAGTTAGCCAAGATGACTGATGAAGAATTATCTGCCTACTATAGGGCTGAGATTGAGAAAATTGAGAAGAAAAGAGCTGAGAAGGGTGCTGCCTTAGGAAAAACCAAGGAACCCATTCCTCAACCGCCTCCTTCTCAACCGCCCCAAACCCAACCGCTTACTCATTCTCCTGCTCAATCTCCTATCCATTCCCATCATTCATCCCCTGCCAAATCCCCTACACCTGAACCGCCTTCTCCTTCTCAACCGCAAAGAGCAGCAACCGCTCAGGGGGAGAAACCAAAAAGACTTAAACAATTGGCCCAGAAGAAAACTTCAACCAAAGGCCCCAAGCATTTTCTTCACCGTGTTTCCAAGCAACCTACTCCTTCTCCTACTTCTTACCATTCATCTTCTCATTCCACTTCACATACACCATCCAAATCCCCTTCAAATTCTCATTCCTCCTCTAGCCAAAACAGAACCCCAACCGCCTCACCTCAACATTCCAACCGCTCAAATTCCCCTCCTCCTTCAAACCGCGCTCAATCACCTCCTTATTCTCATCACACCCCAGCCATCTCCATTTCAAACCTAAATCGCGATCGAACCCCTTCTCCTAACCGCGTAAACTCACCTCCTCCTCCTCCTCCTGAAAATTCTCCAAACCGCATTCATACTTCTCCTCCTCAAAATTCTCCTATTCTTGAACAATCACCCCATCAACAAAAAGCCCCTTCTTTTGAACTTCATGATACTAACACCAGCTCCTCCTCAGATTCTAACCCTATTACTTCTGGAATTCCAACCTCAAATGTTCAACCTCCTCCAACCGCACCAATTCCAACCGCACCAATTTCAACCGCACCAATTCCTTCCATCCCAATCTCAACCGCACCAACTACTTTACCCCAAACACTTCCTATACCTCCCTCAACCGCTTCACCTTTCACAGTCCCAGCCAGCCGCCTTTTCCAAACCCTTCTAAATCCTTTATCTCAGACCGCCCCTCCAATACAATCTCAACCGCCACCCTCATTTACCCAAATCCCTTCCACTTCAACCGCACCTCCAACAGATTACTCCCAAATTCTTTCAACCCTTAATCTTATCCAAGGCCAACTTCTCTTAAACCAAGGCCACATGATCAAGCTAACCGCTTCCAATGCCGCTCTTGAAGCCTCAAATACTTCCCTAACCGCATCTAACCAAACCCTTCTAGCCAAAGTGGATGCTCAGTCCCTAGAAATGGCAAATCTTAAAGCCCTATTGATTGATACCATTAAGGGGGAGAGAAGTTCCTCAAACCAGACCGCTGAAGCTGTTAAAACCGCAGCTACAGAGTGTTTTCAAGGTTTCAAAGAAGACTTAGCCAGAGGAGTGCTTAGAGCCATGGGTGATGCTGTTTCAAAGACCCAACTTCAAGAGATGCTCTCTAAGCTATCTGATGAGTTTGTCTCTTCAACCAACTCTGCTCTGGTTTCTTTCATGAAATCCCTTCAAGAAACTCAACCGCAACAAGCCTCTACCTCAACCGCTCCTTCCCAAACCGCTCTGGATGACTTGCAGCTGAAAATCTTCAATGAACTGGACTCCCTCAAAGACAGAATTAATGTTGATCTCAACATAGTGGGAGAAAGTCTCAAGGAGCAGGTAAAAACCTTTGATGATGATATCTCTTTCAGATTTGAGAACCTCAAGGCAGGCTTCAATCTCAAGCTTGACAACTCCATCAAGGAATTGAGATCCACCCTGAATGTATCTGTTAATCTGGATCCCTTGAAAGATGCTCTCTCCAATCAAACCAAAGCTATTAAGGATGAGATCTTCACATTTTACAATTCGCTCAAAGCCTGCATTGAAGGCTTCACAACAGAAATCAAGGACAACGTTGCTGCAAATACAAGATCTGTTGATCTTCTTGGATCAAGCTTTGCTCAATCGATAACCGCCCTTAGAGCAGTTGAGACCACTCTTGGAAGACAGGTTGAAGACCTCAGAGCCTTAAGAAGAACAATCAGAGGAGAAAGCTCAGCCTTCAGACCTTCAGGACCGCACGTGCCCAACCAGGATGTTATTCAGCCTTGTGAGCAACCGCGCCATCAACATCATCATCAACCGCATCATCATCAACCGCGTCAGCATTAGGACCGCTCTTCATTATAATTTCTTTTCCTTTGCTGAACTCCTTTTTGTTTTGTTGGACCGCACTTCATGTATTTTCTTTTGTCCAACTTCTTTTTGTTTTTGTAACCTTGTAATTTTCCTTCATTCCTGTACTTGTAATCATCTTAGGAATTAATGGAAATTGCATCATGGTTCCAAAACTTTGTTCATATCAAACTGCTTGTTTGTAGAACAATGAAACCGCATATGGTTTATAACCTCATTCAAATATTTTCTAACTTAAATTCATATTTTTGAAATGAAGTTTAAACATTCAGTTTGAACCGCACTTTGAACTTAAACTCATATTTTTTAAGTGCACTGAATGCATTTCTATACTTTCCATATTGTAAAAGTTTATCTTTCAGATAGTATAGAAATCTATAGTTTAAGCTAAGTGTGTGCATTGACTTGGGACATGAATTACCATGTTAATTCTTATGGACATGTTTTTACCAAGTACAATGTTTGCTTTAGTTATAGTAGGTAATGGCATCAATCAAATAGGGGGAGATTGTTGGGTATGCATGTTTTAACCCTCCTATTATGTATTAGATTTGAGTGATACCATAACCTCCTGTCTATTTTAAGAACTTTAGGACCCTATGTAATGAAGCTTAGACTTCAATTTTTTAGCTAAGTCCATTTTATAGAATAGGTTAAATTTAGGCTTGAAGACTGGCACAAGACTCATTGGATTGGAGAGTTGTAGTTCCAAGCAGAATCAAAACCGCCTCTCAGAACCGCACATGCAACCGCATGTATATTTTCCTTGATTCTGCTCCCTGAACCAACTGCAGTGTAACCGCTTATGAACCGAACCCTTGCAGTTCATCTGCAACCACTCTGTGCAACCTCCTGGTGTAGCAAACCGCACTTCATCAACCGCTCCTCACCAACCGCATCCAATGATTGAAGACTTGAAGTGAACCACTTTTTAACCGTTGGAATCCACGTCAGCAATATCAAAAGTCAACCACTAAATCTTGTCACGTGATTCAATGTCAGAGAAGATCTGCAAGGATCTTGAAAAGGTGACAGGTGTCCTAACCTCATTGCTTGCAGCTGGAGCCTGATCAGCTTTATCTGCAGCAGCTGTACCTAAGGACAAAAGTGGTTACTGTGGACCAATGAGAAAGCATCAAGTACTGTCCTTGAACAGCTGTGTCCAACGGCTAGTTTCATGATGCTTGGGTATAAATACCCCTAATCTTTACCATTTGAAGATTGCTTGAAAAATTGAGAAGTGTTGTGTTCATAGAAGCTGAAGCTCTGCACAGAAATTCATAAGTCCTTTGAATCTTCATCTTCTACCTTCAAGAAATATTCCCCAGCCCAGAAATCAAGCCTTAACACATTCAAGAATCATTGAGCTCTACATCTCACAGATTTAAAGAGCCTTGATCTTGTTCTCACACACACACCTCACTTGTTTAATCACATAGATTAATCACTTGAGATACACTGGTTATAGTCTTAGGATTTGATCTTCATAGAATAGATTTTAGATTTGAGTATTGATCTTTGTAACTTGTAATCTCTCATACTCATATTAAAATCACTCTTGAAAATCCAAGACTAACCATCTTGGTAGTGGACGTAGATCATTTATCGATTGAACCACTCCAAATCACGTGTTCTTACTTTCTGCATTTATATTTCCTGTGATTACTAATTATTTATCTCTGTCTCTGTTTGATCTTTATATAGTTATCCATTATTGTGAAAAAGTGTTTGGAGTTAACATTGTCAAAAATACACGTGTTTGTAAAACTGCACTCACCAAAACCGCCAAGCAAAACCGCACTTACAAACCGCCTCTTCAAAACCTCTTTACACTATTATTCCGCTGTGCATTTTACATCTTCACTTGCAGCTTATTATCAACTGCAAGAGGATTTTGTAAGCAAGAGGTTTAATTTTTATAAGAGGGCGAAAAATTTGTAACAACTATTCACCCCCCCCCTCTAGCTGTATTTTCACCCTTGTTGCCACCTTTGGGACCAACCAGGTACATATAATGTCTGTTGCTAAACAAAAAAAAAAGAAGATATGGAAAGAGGGAAAGCAAATGAACCCTAATCTGACTCTTCAGCATCATCATCATCACCAACGTCCTCAAGCGAGAAATCGGGCACCCCGGCATACTCGCCAGCCACACCCTCATCATCAGAATACTGAACCCCCTCCTGGGGTGGGTACTCAAAGTACTCGGAAGGGTCAAACCCGACAAAAGGGTCAAATAAGGTAGGCTCTAACGAACTCTCCCCCGGTGCCTCCTGCGAAGGCCAGAACTGGTGAAAGACCGGCGGCCTCTGGACTCCCGAAGATGTCCCGACATCCATGCTATGTCGCCCCCGCAAAGGTCCCTCCTGCTGTGGCTCTGGCTCAGCTCTCGGTGGGGGAACGTCCACAGAATGCCTCGAAGGCATCGGCTCGTACGCCGGCACACGCCGCGAAGACCGGCAAGACAGCTTCCCCGCCATCTTCTTCGCGAAGGACCTCATCGCCACATAACGGCGGGTCAGCATGTCATAGGCTCTCCCCGGGACCTGCACAAGCAAGCAGCCAAAGAAACGCTCAGCGAAAGAAATACAGTCATACTCAATAAAAGAGAAAAATACAGAAAAGATGCCAAGATGGAAAAGAGTCAGCACACTCACCGGCACATCCGGGTCAACCCGATAAGCAGCAGGAGCCAGCTCAGGCACGGGTACCGACACCCTACGCCTCGACGAGTCTCCCCGTATATATGTAAAATCCGGCCTGTGCACCGGGAAACCTCACAGGGGGACACAGGCGGGCCAGCCTCCCTCTCCCTCGCCAACACCTGTGGCGTCCTCAACTTCCTCCTAACGAAGGACCCATACTCCTCTCCAAACAGGACAAACTCATCGGCACTCACGCCGCCAAGATACCTCTCAAACTCCAGCACATCCATCTCACGGGAATCCATCATCCCAAAAGGCGGGTCCCTCGGAGCCAAGGGGAGCATACCCGGGCCATGCTGCCAAAAGACCCTCTCTCCCAAGTACATAACGTCGCAGGTCAGGCCCTGCAGCATATTTCTCTACGCCGTCACCACGGTAGCCCCCTCAAACTCGTCAGTCCCGTACCGAGCCCAGGGGTACAAAGCAAATGCCTCCGGGCTATCTCTCCCCAGATGCTCCTGCACCTCCCCGTAGGTAATGGTAAGCTTCCCCCTACTGGTCCTCCTCCTCCTCGCCAGACGGGCCCAGCCCAACATAGCAGGATAGGCCGATATGGCCCCAGGATCTCGATCCCACGGGAAACACCGAAAGATCTTATAGAACCACACCTGTGACAAAAGAAGAAAAGGCTCAGTGTAAAGGAAAACGGAGAAATGACAAATTGCTAAATCAAAAACAGCAATAAACTCATACCTCTAAAGCAAAGTCAAAGTAGCCCAAGGAACTGGCCACGCCCCGGCTAAACCGGTCCAAAGAGAAATAAAGCTCGGCCAGGCCCGCCTCGCCCCAAGCTATATCACAGACTCTCTCCAAATCAATCAAGCTCTCCAGCAGAGCAAAGGGAGCCGTAGTCGCGTGGTTCGAGAACAAAGTCTCGGAAAGGGCAAACCACAGAAAAGAGCGTGCCAGCTGATCCGCCGTCACCATACCGGTACCACGGCAATAGGCCCCAATACTGGCCGTAATCCTCATCTCCACATTGATGTACAGCATGCCTAGGCCCCTGCGAGGAAGAGGTGCAAAGCCCAACAGCTCAGCCAGCACATCCTCGGCTATCCTATCCCTCCACCGCACTGGCCCTCCTTTGAAGGAAAGCCCGGTGATAGCAGCAAAATCGGTGGGCGTCACCGTCACCTCGCCCCAGCTCAGATGGAAGGTGTGGGTGGTATCCCACCAATACTCAGACAAGCCTAGGAAGATACTCTTGTTCTTCCTCGTATCAGAAATCCCGGCCAAGCTCTCCACGAACACGCCCAAGCCGGAAGCATACACCAATCTCTTAGGGCTCGGCCTGCCCCCCATAGAGATGTCCGGCAGCTGCTGCCACAACTCCACTACAGCCTCGAGGGACCCCCGAGACTTCATCTTTTTGGCTTTCCCAGCCAATAGCCCCTCATCCTGCAGGTAAACACAGCAAAGGTACGTCAGTCACAGTACTAAATACCAAAGCATAAAAAAAAAGACCCGTCACAAAACACGGCACACATTGCACATACTTTTCACATGTAACCCGTCACAAAACACGGCACACATTGTACATAATTTTCACATGTAACCCGTCACAAAACACGACATGCATTGCACATAATTTTCCCCATGAAGTCCGTCACAAAACACGGCACACACTGTACAAATTTTCTCAACAGAGGGACTAAGCCCTACACGACACATTTTCAAAAGACCCGTCACAAAACACGGCACATATTGCACATAAACTCCCCACAAAGTCCGTCACCAAAAACACGGCACACACTGCATAACACATTTTTCAAAAGAAAAGTCCGTCCCTACAAGGCACATACTTTCAGACAAAACCCGTCACAAAACACGGCACATGTCACATTTTTCACAAAATTTGTCCCTACATGGCAATTTTCTCACAATGTACATACGAAAATAGCATAAGGTACAAAACACCAAAGCATGCATTTTCAAAGAGAGGCACTTTATTTTTACAAATAAAAGCTAATCTACACATTTTTGCACAAAAATCGCATACCCACAATTTTTACATGCTCAGTTTCAACAATTCATCACGAATTTCACAAAAGCATGGCAAATAACAAAATCCCCAAATATGCGAAAAACTAAAACCTAGTTCTAGCATTCAAAAATTCAAGCGAGGAATCAAGACGAAATTGATTTCTTACCTCCCCGGCGTTCCTAACTCGCGGATTATGCACCTTCGGATTCGGATACAACACATCCGGGTTCTTCGAAGAAGGCACGAAGGAGATGCAATTTCTTTGAAGCTCCATCCTTTGCTCGATCACCTCTTGGCTCCGTTGACGACGTCCTCTCCTTGATCCTTCCGCCATTGCAAGCAATTCAAGCTAAGAAAAATGGAGGATTTTCTAAAGATTTTGGTGCAGAAATGGAGTTTTCTCTCTCTCTCTCTCGCTGGTGCACGAAACTGGAAGAAGAAGAATGAAGGGTTGCCTCGGTTCTTCAGCTGGTCAAAATCTGGGAACTGTAAAATTCAACATTGGTCCGTACGGACCTCTTTGCAGAGGGAGAAGATCCGTACGGACCTTCTTGCAACCCGTGGCTAAATTACTTCTTTGCCCTTATAATCTTTGCCCCTGGCTGTCCAAAGGCCTATTTCAGCAGATTCAATGCAGCTTGGTCCTTAACCCAACAAAACCAACCCTTGCCGTCAGTGTAAGTCCAGATTTCGCCCACTAAACGGCAACTCAGGCACCGACCATCATCGTAAGCCCGAATTTCACCCACTAAACGGCAACTCAAGCACCGGACATCAAAGTAAGCCCGAACTCCTTCCTCAGCAAGTCAAAAGGGAATTCTTGCAAACCCGTACAAGACCGCATATCCCCAGCACCGGCCGTCAGTGTAAGTCCGGATTTCGCCCACTAAACGGCAACTCAAGCACCGGCCGTCATCGTAAGCCCAGACCTCGCCCACTAAACGGTGAAACAAGCGCGAGAAGGAGCCAGCACCTCCAAGCACAAATCTCAAGGCACAAAACGCCTCCAAAATGCCAAATGGTGAATCAACCACCGGCCATCAAAGTAAGCCCGAAGTCACCTTCTCAGCAGGGAAAGCCCCTACAAGGCCACGATGATCCCTAACGGATGAACATCGGCAGTCATCGTAAGTCCAACCTTTTCCCCCAACGGACAAAACGCATGACACAACCGCAGTCAGAAGACGAATCAAGTCCTCACGCATGACACAACCACAGTCAGAAGACGAATCAAGTCCTCACGCATGACACAACCACAGTCAGAAGACGAATCAAGTCCTCACGCATGACACAACCACGCTCAGAAGACGAATCAAGTCCTCACGCATGACGCAACCGCAGCCAGAAGACAAGTCACTATCTCCAGCCCGGAAGGCTTTAAATCACTCAGTCCGGAAGACCGTATAAACCTCCCACATCACTATTTCCAGCCCGGAAGGATTTAAACCACTCGATTTGGAAAATCGTAAAATTTCCATCTCAGGACGCCACCACGTCCTCACAATCGACCTCGGCGTTCACACAACACTTCAGGGCACCATCACGCCCGCATACATTCACAATTTCGCGACCTCTGAACTACGACCAGGCTTGATTCCCGCTAGGGATACGTAGGAATCCTGTCATAGGGTCCAGCCATCGACCTATACGGTCACCCATGACGCCTCCACGTCCTTGCCATCGACCTATGCGGTCACCCAGGACGCCACCACGTCCTTACTATTGATCTATACGGTTACCCAGGACGCCACCACGTCCTTTCCATCGACCTATGCGGTCACCCAGGATGCCACCACGTCCAGCCATCGACCTATACGGTCACTCAGGACGCCACCACGTCCTTACCATTGACCTATACGGTCACCCAGGACGCCACCATGTCCTTACCATTGACCTATGCGGTCACCCAGGATGCCACCACGTCCTCACCATCAACCTATGCGGTCACCCAGGACGCTACCACGTCCTTACCATCGACCTATGCGGTCACCCAGGATGCCACCACGTCCTTACCATCAACCTATGCGGTCACCCAGGACGCCACCACGTCCTTACCATCGACCTATGCGGTCACCCAGGATGCCACCACGTCCTCACAGCCAACCCACACGGTCACCCACGGGATGCCACCACATCCACACACAGAGTTTCAGTCAGAGGACATCTCACGTCCTCGTACACAACAACACTCACCCCACACACGAACTACGACTAGGCTTGATTCCCGCTAGGGATACATAGGAATCCTATCACAGGGTCCAGCCAACTGACCTAAACGGTCACACAACAGGACACCGCCATGTCCTCACGCACCGACCTACACGGTCACTTCCTCTCCCAGCACGCGATCCAGATTAGGACCCTTATCTTATCGACGACCCCACTTCCTCCGTAAGTGAAGCCGTCGAGAGGCTTCTGTAAGTACCCCAATCTGGATCACCCTCTTCCGAGCACACGGGAAACACCGTAGACTCACAAATGCAGTCTCGAAGACCCTTGACATTTCCCTCTTCTCTCCTCTCCCCCCAGCCTTCAGGCTCCCCTCTAAGACCCTTCGGGACAATACCGGCCCCTTTCGGATCCTTTCGAGGCCTTCCGAGCTCCCTTGTGGTGCTTCGAAGCCTCTCCAAGCGCTCCCGCGACGCTCCCGCGCTGCCCCGAGACACTCTCGAGGTACTCTGAGGCCCCTCGTGGTACTCCGAGGCCTTGCCTGGTCTTTCCCAAGGTGTCTCGGCTCTTTCCGAGTCAAATCGGCAACTTGAGCGCACGCCGAAACTCTGCCCGAGTGACTCTTGCCATCTCAAATCACGGCGAACTCTGCCCGAGTGATCCCTGCAATCCCAACGCACGCCGAACCTCTGCCCGAACGCAACCTACAAACCCGACGCACGCCGAAACTCTATCCGCAGACAACCGGCTCCTCCCGAAGCAATCCCGGTCCGTACCGGAACACTATTCCATCCTCAAACACTATTCCCCAGCGGAAGACAGACACGAACCAACATTGGTAAGGCTTCCTTCCATTACTATTTCAATACATTTCAATAAGCAGTGTACAATGTAGACATCCGATACAGCATGCATTTTTAAAAGCACATACACACACACACACAACAGTTAAAGAATATTAGGGGTATCCGAAAGACTCGTTTTTACGAGGCAACTCGGGTGAGCTCTAAGATTCTAATATTCTCTTCCCGAGGAGTCATCTGACCTCCGAACTCAAAATCTCATCACACAAAAACAGTTTATTTTTAAACTGATGCCCTTTTTCAATGTTTTGGGCTTAATAAAAACGGCGTGGCGACTCTACAAAGCAAAAACACGGCGAGACACCTCCCAACTAACGCTGCAAAGCGGGAATGAGCCAGATGTCGGGGTTCGAACGCGCTGCCTCTCGAATCCGGGTGAACTTTCCCGAAACGCGACGCATTACAGAAAAAATGCGAGATTGTCGGGGCCCCCGCGCGCGAGCCGGATCCGGGTAGTTTCAGTGGCGACTCCCAAAAACTTTTTTTTTAATCGGCGAGCGTACATTCAGATATCTAATGCGATTTCATACGAACTCCAGTCGATGCTCCTCCTAAAACTTGGGTTGAACCTGTAGTAGTGTCACCAGAGGTGATAGGGTTTGAATCAATCCTTGAACCTATTCTGACTAAAGTTATAGCAGATGACATTCTGGTAGACATCTTGAATCTTTTCAATAATTAAAAGACCAAAGTTCCCACGCACGGTGCCAAACTGTTTTGGTCAAATTTATCCAATTCAACTTCAAGGAATGAGATTGGGCACAATGGAATATAATACTTCAAGATTCAAGGAAAAATGGACAAGATATTTAACGAAGAAATCCCTGAAACAACTTGTTCGCCGGCACAAAACCTCAGAACGATTGAATTTTATTACTATGATGATCGGAGTGTGAGTCTGAGTACAGAGAGTATTAAGAAAATGTGAGTGTGTGTTTACATGTGTTTCACCTTTGATTAAATACTAAGAAATAGTAACGGAAATAACAAATTAATGCTACTCCAAAGATTGCACCTATAATTACGGCTAGGAGGTTAATGTTGATCGTGATAGTCATTGAGAGTTTTTATACGTGCGTTGTAGATAGGTCTTGCGGTCTTTGACTTGGTCTTGGAGTTTCTTACGTTTCTCATAACGGTTCCTAAAAAATAGGTTCGAAGTAATGGAGTCCCTTACGTCTTGATAACGGTTCCTGAATAATAGGGTTTACTTAACGACCCTGTAAGGTGTGAACAATCAAGATGTGGACTCAAGATGTTAACTCAGGATGTTAACATCTTGAGTCAGGTTGTTAACTCAGGTTGTTGACTCAGGATGAAATGCCAGGATGCTGATTTTTCTACCCCAAACAGTGATCAAGGGAGATCCCAATCGGATGCTGCCATCCGCGGCTTGAAGTTATGGAAATGGGGTTATCATAAAAATGATGAATTTTGTTAGGCCCAGTTGTTATCAGCTTGTTCTTGGTGTTGGCTCTAAAGGTAACCCTATGATCTTCAGCGGATTGTATCTTCATAACATCAAAATATTCTCTTAGAAGCGTGATGGTGGGTTTGCGGTGGTGTCCTCTACAGATAGCTATGCAGGAGACAAGGACTCTAATGTTTTTAGGATGGAGGTCCATCAAGGCAGCAGAGAAAAGGGTCCAAAGGAAGTCGCAGCCCAAATCTAAACAGAGAAGGGTAGGCTATCACAATATCTTGGTGTTTTCTCATTTGAGAGGGATTCAAGGATCCAGTGTAAGGGGTGAGATGGTAAACTGTGGGATCTATGTAATACTTGGCGTAAAACTCAGTCCAATAATCGGTTTGCGAGATGCCCCTCATCGCGGGATCTCGCGCCACTGAATGCGAGCTGCTGGCCCTAATTGATACTTGACCTCGCTTGTCTCCCCCTCCTACTTGTATATGTCCGAAAAAAATAGTGTTTACATAATTTTATCCCTGTAATCCTTATCTGAATCATCAGCACTCCCACTCTCCTCACTTTCAGTCCACTATGAGCTAGTATTAAAGCTAGAGCTTTCTGGTCCCAAAAGGCATACCGCTTGTTTAAAAATGTACTCACAAAAATATTGCCTATCTAAAAACCCTAGCATAAGAAAAGGGAATGTGTGTAGGACCTTGAATTTTTAAAGCATCTAGTACTACTTTCCCAGCACTCTCAGAAATTAATTTAGTGATTAACTCAACTAGGGACATTCTAACCCAGTCACCCCTCTCCCGCTTATAAAACCCTTGGATTTTTTACATTGCCCGAATTTGGTATCCCTATCACATTGTTTTACTCGGGCCATATCCATACAAATATGCAACTATAAGAAGGATGAAAGAAAGAAGATTACCCAAAAATAGAGAAAAGAAGATACCAAGAAAGAATCCGGCAGTTCGCCGGAAAAAAATGGACGAGAAGGGGAAAATACAAAATTCCCTCTTTAAAACCTTAAATTTGTGATCAAAACAACCTAAAAACATCCTCTAGCAGCTCGGATCTCACTAAGGGTGGGTTTAATCGGAGAGAAATGGAAAAAAAGAAGTCGGATTGCGGGTTTCAAGGTCGTCGGAGATGGAAGATAGGTTCGCAGAAAATCAGAGACAGACGGTAGAGTGAAAGTGAAAAAGTGAAAAGTGAAAAGGTGAAGTGGTGGGCCTCTCTATTTATACCTTTTAGATGAAAGGGAAAAAGGTGAAAAGACACCTTTCAGTTGCACCATTATAACCATTTTGGAAGCCAAAACCGTCATTAAATTCAAATTAAAGTGGTCATGTGAATGTGCGCTCGCCCGAAAAAGATTAGAAAATGAAAAGGAGTCGCCACGCTGTTTTTAAGAGGAAACATTGAAAACCTTTGTTTTAGAGAGAAAACATGAGTTCGGGGGTCAGGTTACGTGTTGGGAAGAACCGAGAGTTCACCCAACACGCCTCGTCCATAGACGAGTCTTTCAATCAAACACATCCAAGTAAATCCAAAGTGTGTGCAAATATCGATAATAAACGAAATGTGATAAAATGCATCTTATTAATTATGAAACGAGAATTACATATTGTGAGCCCATTATTTAGGGAGGCCACATCCCTGATACAAACAGACTAAAACAGATTACAAAGGAAAAGAGTCACTGCAGATGGGTCATGTGTGTCGCATGACACATCGTACCAGTGACCACATGTGTCGCATGACACAGGATCACTTGAGGACGAAGGTGTCGCGTGACACATATGAGCCTTCTGCAGAAACCTTACAATATGAATTCAAATTAATGAAGCTATACAGATCTAATTAACAATCTGAATTATGAACGAAAAACATAAACAACATCAAATCAACCCAGGGAGTGTGGATATGGATAGATCCACACCCCCTTGGGGGCTCAAACATCAAATTCAACCAAATCAATCAATATGAGCTCAATTACACAATATATGCAAGTTAAACAGAGAGATTGCGATTGGGATTCGAATTCGTATAGCTAGGATCTGATTACTGAATCCAAACAAAATAGAATTATAAAATATGCAAGGAATTAAATGAGAGAGAGAGAGAGAGAGAGGGTTAGGGAATTGTTACCCTTGTTGATTCCACGAATTCTATATCTAGTCAGATATAGAATCCTTCAATTCTTCGTTGTAGATCTCACAGCTCTGATCCAAGGGTTCCAATTGGTGTGGGTAGAGAATTGGGTTTGGATGAGAGAGATTAGGGGGTTGGAAAGGTAGGAGAGAGAGAGGTTTGGTGTTTGGGATGTTCGTCACAATGCTATTTTGCCAGAGTAACAGTAGGCTGGAATTGGGATCTATTTCAATTAGGGGGAGGGTCTTATTTATAGGCTGCAGTTGGCTGCCTTAGTATGTCACACGACCTTACGCGTCCACTTTCCATGCCTCAAGCTGTCGCGTGACACAAGGTGGCTCAACCGCTTTTGGCGCCAAAACCGGCTCGAACATTTCGGGAAAATACCCAAAAGGTCCAACAGTTTTATTCCCAAGGGGTCCTTTTCGGGCATGAATGATGTACCAAAAGGTACTTCCTTCGCGGAAACTCATGGAACGTTTCCGGAAGTCTCGGGATAGGCCGGGAATTTACCAAAACGCCCCTTAATGCGCTTTTATTATGTTAAAATGCATCGAAAAGGTTGTGAATTGGATTGGCGTACTTACAGAGCCCCTCGGCAACGTCACTTTTGGAAAAAGTGGGGTTGTCGATAAAATAAGACCCAATCTCAATGAGCGGCTGGGGTTAAGGTGAAGGGCTAGAAGGGTGAGAAGGGGAAAATTATGGCTGGACCTTTCTGAGAAAGGATTCCTGCGTATCCCTTGAACAAGGGAATCAAGCCAAATCGTAGTTCGGAATTACTAATATTGACATACAAGCAAGAAAGGGGTAGAGATGTGTCTTCATACCTTTGTTGTGCTTACCTGTGACTTCTGTTGTGCTCCGCTTGAGAGGCTTTTCTTGGGTTTGGCTCTGCTTGAGAGGCTTTTCTTCTTGGTGGGCTCCGCTAGAGAGGCTTTTCTTCTTTTGTGTGCTCCGCTAGAGAGGCTTTTCTTTTGGTTGGCTCTGCTTGAGAGGCTTTTTCTGGGTTTTGGCTCTGCTTGAGAGGCTTTTTCCTGGGTTTGGCTCTACTTGAGAGGCTTTTCTTCTTTGGGTGCTCCGCTAGAGAGGCTTTTCTTTTGGTTGGGCTCCGCTAGAGAGGCTCTTTTTTTTTTTCTTTGTGTGCTCCGCTAGAGAGGCTTTTCTTTTTTGGTTGGCTCTGCTTGAGAGGCTTTTCTTGGTTTGGCTCTGCTTGAGAGGCTTTTCTGGGTTTGGCTCTGCTTGGGAGGCTTTTTCCTGGTTTTGGCTCTGCTTTGAGAGGCTTTTCTTGGTTTGGCTCTGCTTGAGAGGCTTTTCTTTGGGTTTTGGCTCTGCTTGAGAGGCTTTTTCCATTGTTTGGCTCTGCTTGAGAGGCTTTTCCTTGGGGCTGTCACGGATACGCATGCTTTTTGTTTTGTTCTTTCTTCTCCAGTTTGGTCGGAGGGCCAGTCGTCGGGACTCAATTGATTATTGTACCTGCGGGGGTAAAACAACAACTCCAACGCGCTACACTTGAATAAGCCTATCTTGTTAGCAAAGATTACTATATGTTAGCTTGGTTTGCGTGAATCTGTCTGTTCCGGGGAAGCGAACGCAATTATTGGGTTAAAGATCGGCTTTGTCGGGTTTATGTATGGTGTTTTGGGATCGTTTTAGGTAAGTGTGTATAGTAGGGGTCCTCTCCCGTATATTTTCAGGGGTATGTGTATGAGGGTAAGGGGTATATCAGCGACAGCGAGTCGAAAAATGCTCTGGGGTAATCACTGCAGGTTTTTCCACCCTGTCTGCTATCAACCAAAGTATGTCGCCCGACATGTCGTGTCTGTTGGCTTCTTCGTCGCACGACTTAGGGAGGCTCGTGATGCATTCTTTTCAAAGTCGGTCCAGGCCCCATTCTCAGCCACTGTCTTCTTAGCAGAGAAAACCCAAAGCCTCTTATTTGCGTATAATCGATTTCTTTGGTCAAGACTAACACTTTTTGCTATAATGGAACATTATAACCAAGAGATTGCTTCCCGGGAGTGCCAATTTCATCAGGACTTCGTCGAAATTTGGGGATTTCATCTGAGGCAACATAGAAGTATCATCGACAAGCGGTACAGTATGCCTTGCATTTGGTCCTTGAAAGATTGGAGGGTTGGATCGGGATTTGCTTCGGGCCGCATCCTCGCTTCTGGGATTCCGAGTGTCATTCATTCTCTTTGTCATACAATTACTCGACCCCAACTATGGAAGACTTCGTGGCGTTGACAAGCTTGGGTAAGGCGGCCACCGTAGCATTCCCACGGGACGGTCGGTTGGTTGAGGAGCACTATCTCGACTTTTTATCTCTCGTCGCGGATCGTGTATTGCCTATGATTCTGGGTGATGGGTCCATAGATTTGACTCGATGGCTAGGCTGCGCCTGTCCCGTCCCGATCCGTTTCGACCTTTCTACCACTCGATATGTTCATGCCGTTCACACCGCTTCGCTTACTATTTCTCGGGTATGTTGGGGTCTGCTAAGCACTTTGTTGGGGATTGTTAGGCAAATGAGGGGTGACCGGGGTATAGATTCTCGTCAAATTCGTTCTGGCCAAGGAGAGATGGATGTTGTACCACCGTCGCCGGGCCGAGACTTATCACGGTATTGACAAAGCTAGCAGGGGATCAGACTTTATGGGAGCAAAGTGTACCGCCTTGTTATCTCTGTGGTTCTCTCGAGAGGTTACACCTGATCGGGCCATTACCAGAGGGTCGGACGGCAATGCCATGGGTGACTCGGCCACGCAGGCTGATGAGGGACGAGGTTGTTGATAGTTGGCATGTGAGGTTGTCACGGTACACGACCACCGATCTCGAGCTTTTGGATTCCCGCTTGGAATATACGCATCCATGAGAGATATCCAGGATGGATCGCAGTAGTCCTGGTTGCTCGGTTTGCATGTATCCTCTTTCTCGTGTCCCATCATTGGTGAGCAGACAAGATAGGTATCCTCACAGATCATACGAGCCTCGAGGGAGAGATCGGTGACCGATATCTGTTCCGATGTCCATGACCGAGCCCCTGTGCTATACAGCTTTTTCACAGATCTTTTACGGGAGGGCTTTCTTCCCACTCGTGTGCTCCTTCGGCGATCTAGAGGATTTACATTTCGACCACGAGTATCTGGATTGGTATGAGGAGCATCAGGGGTTACGTGCGGTTAGCTATAGAGGCTCGCCGCCGGAATACTTGGGAGCGGACTCTGTCCCGAAATCTCGTAGATACAGAGGCACGAGGAAACCTGCATAATATCACCGGCAATGCCGCCGACGATTATGAGAGGCAAGAGATCCGGAGAGCCGCTTTAAGGGATGATCCGTAGATGAGAGCTCGCAGAGAGGCGTTGCGGCAAGCGAGGATTGCTAGGGCTGCCTTGAGAGAGGCGGTCTCGATTGAACCGCCCGGCGCGAAGTTATTCCTGAATAGGGACGGGCTCAAACTGACTTGTTTGACATTCCTAAGCCAAAGACCTCCTGGGGACCGAGAAAGAGGACGGATAGAGGAGCAAATTCGGGAGCGGAGACGAATATCTAGACACACATTATCTTTTACTTCGAGAGTTTTGAGACTCTTTTGCTTTATGTCTTGAGTAGTAGGAATTATCTCGTATGAAGACCGAGTACCCTTTGATTACCTAATGCATGTAATAGATGTTATCAATGTTTTCTTTTATTCGCAATGATCTTTTGAGTCAAAAAGTAGGCCGTGCTTGAACTCATCAAAAAGAATATTAACTCAAAATGATCCTTTGAAAAGCCTTGGGACCGTAATCAAAACGCATTTTGGTAAAAGGAGAGATTTTTGCGGCAAAGAATTTTAGACCGAACCACAAGTGGTTGCCTACGTTCCCCTTTTGTAAGAGAACTAAGGGGCTCAGGTCTCCGTAGTTCGACTCAATTGACTTTAGTGTTTAAGAAAGGGGAAGATAGAAGGGGGAAATGGTGCAACCCTGTTTTTTACCTAGACCGCCCTCTTTTGGGTTTTCGGTCTAGTTGGGTATATTCTTTAGCACCGGGCGCGTCCCTTATTTTTGCATGGACCGCCTTTTGAGAGGTTTTCGGTCTCATCTCGGGACAATTTTGTTGCGCCTTTATTTATTCATTTTTTTTTTTTTTATATTATATATTTTTTTTAGAGGGGGAAAGACTCGATCATACAAAATACCTCCGCAACTTATCGCCGTTGACGGGGTGCAGAAATGGGTTGCCATCCAAGTCTCGGCAGCCGCATAGCTCCTCCGGAGAATACTTTCTTTACCAGAGGCGGTCCGACCCAAATGGGTGCCCACTTGCCCAACGCACCGCTTTGATTTGAGGGCTTCATTTTAAGAACCGGATCACCGAGCTTTGATATCCCCGGGTTTCACTTTCTTATCGAAGGCACGAGCCATTCTTCTCTGGTATGCCCCGTTATGCTCCATGGCTTTTAGTCTGCGTTCATCTAGCAAAGCCAACTCATTATATCGACTTTGGAGCCATTCGATCTCGTTCACCTCGTTTTCGAGTAAGACCACTGAGGAAGGAATTTCTAACTCAATAGGCATGACGGCCTCCATTCCGTAAGTCGAGCATATGGGGTTGCACCCGTGGCGGTTCGAATCGAAGTGCGATAGCCCCACAATGCTAAGTGCAACTTTTACGGCCAATCTCGTCCCCGCTCGGCCATCTTCCTTATGATCCTTTCCAAGTTCTTGTTGGCAGCTTCAACAGCACCGTTTGTCGTGGCTCAGTACGGTGAAGATTTGTGGCGCTTGACTCGTATTCTGGTGAGCAACCGATCGGTTTCTCCTCGAAATGAGTGCCATTGTCGAAATACTCGTTCGGGACCCCATAGCGGCGTAAGATCTGTTCTTTTATGAATAGGGCAACCTTCTTGGCGGTGAGCACTTTATAAGATGCAGCTTCTACCCATTTTGTGAAGTAATCCACGGTCACTAGTACAAATGCATGCCCATTGCTCCCGGGCGGAGAAATCATCCCAATGACATCAATACCCCATGTTGCGAAGGGCCACGGAGTTGTCATACAGTATAAGTCGTGAGGCGGGATGTGGTTCAGCTTGGAAAATCTTTGGCACTTGTCACAAGTTCGCACGAAATGGATGCAATCTGTCTCCCATAGTGATCCGTAAGTAACTCGGCTGATGATGCTATGCATGAGGGATCGAGCGTTCATATGAGGTCCGCGAGCACCGTTGTGAACGTCTTCCATTACTCTTTGAGCCTTTTCTTTACTTGATGCGAGTAGGAGCGGACAACCTTCTCTTTTCTTCCATAGTTCATTGCCGAGTATGACATATTGCGCCGACAGTCTCTTTAGGGCCTGCAAGCTTTTGGCATGTACTCTTTTTGAATCTCCTTCTTGATCCACAGAAAGGATGCTTCCCATACTTGAGGTATTGAAAGATCTGATTGTACCACGGTTCACCGATGTACCTCGATCTCAATCTCATAACAATATGCGAGGATTTTCTCTTACGCCGACCACGAAAGGCTTGATTAATTTTCCTTCCGGGATTTCCATCAAAGAGGCTAAGGTAGCCGAGCATCTGCGAATCTGTTCTTGTCCGCGGTAAGAATTGGAATGATACTTCCTTGAATTGGCCGACAAGTTCTGCGATGTAAGCATGGTACTTACGGAGACATGGGTCTATAATTTTCCATTTGTTGGCGCCTGGTTGATTATCAATCGGGAATCGCCGAACACTTCCAATTCTTCCACATGTCGCTCAAGGGCGCCTTCTAGACCGGCTATTCAAGCTTCGTACTCACCGCATTGTTGGTGACCGAGAAATTCAACTTGATTGCTATGGGAGTATGCCTGTCGTTCGGGTCTATCAAAACCATTCCAATGCCATTTCCTTTCTTGTTAGCCGCTCCATCATAGAATAACCTGCCACTTGTTTCCGCTTTCTATAGCGAGAATCCCTTCATCTCGGAAACCGGAGGTCCGGCCCTTGATCTTCTATCTTGGGGAATTCAGCCAATCTGCCCGCAAATGCACGCCCTTTGATCGATTTGCGAATCACATATTTGATGTCGAATTCTCGCCGGGAAGAAAGTCCATTTTGCCAATCGGGTGGAGATGTTTCCTCTGTCACCTTGGAATAGATATCCGATCGGATCCATTTTGGAGACTAAGTGTACGGTGTGGGACAAAGCATATAGTGTTTTAGCTTTCCAACTACCCATACCAAAGCTGCGCAAGTCTTCTCGAGGGCGTAGTAATTCACTTCACTCCCTTGGAATTTACTACCGACGAAATAGATGGCATTCTCAATCTTTGAATCCTTCTTTTCTTGTGCTAGCATAGCCCCAAAGAGGCCGTGTCCGTGACTGCGAGATATAGAAGTAAAGGCTTGTCTCCATGAGGTGGGCGAGAGAATGTGAGGATTGACGAGGTAGGCTTTGATCCTTTCAAAAGCTAGTGGCATTCCTCGTTCCGCACCACTTCCCGATTCTTCTTTAGCGGCTTGAAGATCGGCTCACATATGGTGGTCAATTGGTTGACGAACTCCGCTCGATGTATTGCGGGCGACCCATGAATCCTTTTACTTCGAGAGACGGTTACAGGCGGCTTCATTTCAATAATCGCCTTAACTTTCACAGGATCTATTTCAATGCCGCGCTTCGTGACCATGTATCCCGAACTTTACCTCGAATAACCCCAAATGTACACTTGGCCGGGTTCGGCCTCATGGAGTGTTCTCGGAGTACATTAAAGAATTTCCTCAAATCAATGAAATGTTGTCCGCCTGGACTCCTTTCGAATGAATAATCATGTCATCCACATACACTTCAATCTCCCGGTGGATCATGTCGTGGAAGAGGGTAGTGCTTGCTCTACGATAGGTAGCCCCGGCGTTCTTCAAGCTAAATGGCATTGCGTAGTAACAATAAGTACCCCATTGGGGTTGTAAATGCCGTCTTGTCTTGATCCTTTTCGGCCATCTTAATCTGGTTGTAACCCGCAAAACCATCAACGAAAGATTTGACCTCGAAGTTCGCAGTTGCATCCACTAGCATGTCAATGTTGGGCAAAGGGAAGTCATCTTTAGGACTAGCCTTATTGAGGTCTCGAAAATCTATGCAGACTCGAACCTTTCCACTTGCTTTCTGGTGAGTATTACGATGTTCGCCAACCCGGGTCGGATATTCAATTACTTTGATGAAGCCTACCCGTAGGAGTTTTTCAATTTCCTCTTTCACTTGTAGTGACCATTCGGGTTTTATCCGTCTCAATTTACGCTTGACCAGAAGCTTGATTTACGGATCCAGAGGTATTCGGTGTTCCACAATAGAAGCATCCAGCCCCGGCATATCTTTGTAGGACCAAGCGAACACATCCACAAATTCCTTGAGCAATTCAATCAAAGAAACCCGCTCATCTCCGGAGAAGAAGCTACCAATCTGCGTTTCTTTGGGTTCTTCGGCTGTTCCCAAGTTCACTGTTGTTAATACCTCGTCGGCAGCTTGGACCCGGCTTTCCTTTTGCTCACAAGTCTGTTTTGAATATTTTTCTAAAAATTGTTCATCAATTAAGTCTGCATTATCTTCAATTGAATTTGGCTTAATTATTTTTAAATCTTGATGATTATTTTTCGTTAAGCATTCAATTGTTAAATTGGCAATCACGGGGTACTCAGAAAGATCAACCACTTTATTTAAAGCAAAGGGAAATACGATGTTTACAACTCGAAGACGGTCTTCGGTCGTGAGGACATCAGGCCGGTCGAAGACTCAAACTCTATGACAAGATACTCGGGAGGCTGACTCAAGATACGGGGGTGAATTTAGACTTGGAAGGACAAGGACGGGGTTTGAGCCCTAGCTTTTCAATCATAGTCTCTTTGTCGGCGACCGGTCCCGGAACGAAGTCCGGTTACGCAACGGTCCTTCTGCGGCGGTCTCCGGCTTGACTATCTCCACATTAGATTCCTTCCCGAATTCTAGCATAGCTATCACTTCAGCATCGAGAGGAAAGTCAATCGGATCAATCGGCTCCTTAGCACCATCTCTCATTTTCGCCAAAGACGTACCAAGCTCACAGTTCGACGGCCCTGTTCTTCAAACAAATCTGCTAGCTCTCCATCAATATCTGCGGGGGTCGGCACCGCTTGGAATTTTACATTTTGTGGGTTCATCCAAGTCAAGCTTTTCAAAGCGATTCTCACATTCGGGTCCCCGAAGTGGTAGCTGCTCTCGTAGGTGGCGGTCACACCTTGTCTTTTGGGCAAATTATCAAACATTTCTTTCATCGGATTCGACTATTGGCGAACCTCTGGATCATCTTCATTCTTTCTCCTGCTGGAGTAAGCTTCGGCTCGGGACAAACAAACATATCTCCATCCTCTCGACAAAGTGCTTATTCGAGACCAACCTGTATGGGCGCATTTCAGGCCTCTTGTACTTTCTAGTGCAGAGGTCATTTTCTCTTTGAAAGCCTCGGTTTTGTCATACACCTTATCTTCCTTAGTCACGGCATACCCCGGACCTTGCCTATTTCTCTTGGGCTGGCAACACAAGCCTACACGGTCCCTGTTGGCGTTTTCCCGGCCCCGGACCGGGGATATAGCTCATACCTCTTAGCATTTTCAACACGGGAGGAATCTTGTGCGAAGATGTCGTCAAGTCTATAGTACGAGACTTGCCCCTTAGGTTTCTCGATTGTGAATCCGCCGAGCATTGGATTTTCTTGGTCAAGCTTGATCTCCATTCTTGGTAAGGTATTTGCGCTGGTTTCTCCGATTGTAACACTATCACCATAGATGGTTGTCGGCCTCCCTCTTGCACAAACTTTAAGCATTGGTGAAGCGTAGAAGCTACGGCTCCAATCTCGTGGATCCGAGTCTACCCAATAATGCGAGAACGTAACGGGAATGTCTATAACACGAAACTCCACTATCATTTCCTTGCCTCCAAACATCGATTAAGGAGACTATCCCTAACAGCTGCCCGGGATGTTGAATCATAAGCCTTTATGGTGCAGTTAGAGGGTTTGAGGTTACGCGCGTTGATGTCCAACATACTCATCATTTTGGCGGGGAGCACATTCATGGCTGATCCATTATCTATCAACACATGGGGAATCAACCGTCCCTCCCGGAGGCACCGTAATGTGTAAGGATTCGTTATGCTTCGCACCGTAAGCGAGCAAGTCAAGATCTGTGAAAGTAATGATATTCCCATACTGAGCCGTTCCAATCCAACCGACATGCTTCATCCGGGGTAGCGTTGACGGATACCTTTGTCTTGGATAAGAGCTTCTTCCGGCTTTAATTTGTGAGGGTAGGAGGATGTAAGTAAGGACCACAAAGAAATATCGGCTATGCGTTCTTTTCAAGCTGCGTCGATATCGGGTCTTCCTAAACTTCTTCGTCTAGCCTGTGAGGATTACGAGAGGGCGAGGGTTAGAGCACATCGCCTTTCCCTTTTCCGAGATGGATGCGGATTACTTACTCCCAACATTCTTCTGAGCGCGTCAACAGATTAACTTCTTGCTGGTCATCAACCACGAACTCTTTGCTAGCTTCCTTGAGTTACGATAATGTTAGCGGGACAGAGTGATTGCGGTATGGCCAAGCCGCTTGTCGTATCTCATTAATGGTCAAAGGTGTTTCCCAACTAGCCGCTATGCGAGTTCCTCCAAGGAGATTGGGGATTCTCTAGGAGTCATCGAAGATATAGCATTAACAATCGGGCGCTCTTCGTAATCATCAAGTTCAACAATATTATTCACATCATGTAAATCATCGAGATACGTAACATAACGAAGTTATCTTTCATTTCATCGAACGAGGAAATTATATCGGTTTCGACCCCATTACATCCATTGCTATCATCCCCAACTACGGGTTCCCCAAATTCTAATACATTAACAAAATAATCATTCTCAAAGTCAATAAGGTTCACATTGCTTTGTTCGGCGGAGGATTGTTGACAATATTCGGGCGAGGAGATTTTTCTATCTTCTTGTCGTCCACTAAACCCTGGATTATCTTCTTGAGAGTCAAACGGGAGTTCGTAGTGTGCCACTGGAAATTGGTGGAAACGGCAATACTTGCTAGCATCCATGTGAGGATTAGGGCGAGCGGGGTTTGTAGTTCTCCAATGGCTTTATCATGCCGATTCGTAGCAAACCGATTAAAAACTTCCTCCGTTGACATACCCCAAATCATCAAACCTCGGTTGTGGCTTAAAGGAAGCCTCATCACATTACTGCATGTTGTTACTTCCTTTTTGAAGATTATTGATACTATTATCTTTGGCCGGTTCTCTTCCTCTCGGCGCCATTCTTTGAGACAGGATTGGATGCCCGATATCGGTAACTTCCACCATGTTGTTGTTAGTGGTGTTTGCAACTTGGAGTTTGGTTGAACAACTTATTCTCACTCCTTGCTCCCATCCCCACCATCTCTCGCAGATCTGGGTACCATCCTTTCCCAATGGCTTCTCTAAGTGCGGCTTAACACATGATAGAAAGATGTCCTTCGGTCTTGGAGGGGATTGGCTCCGATAACTCGTTGAGCTTAGCATTCCAACGCTTGTAGAATTACGTGATTGACTCATCCGACTTACTGAGATTGTCCCCACTAGATCATCCGCGTGATACGCCACTCTAAATTACCTTTGTACTTCTCCGGGAAGGCTTCACATTTATCGACTCCAAGTAGTACGGCATTCTTGCTTCAAAGCTAAAAACCATGTAAGTGCCGATCCTTTCAAAGTTAGGTGGAAGTGGGAAGCCATGAATTCGGGAGTGCACCCTATTGCCCCATTGTCATCACATAAGTGTCTACATGCGTCTTTGGACGGGCGGTACCATCAAAATCCAGCTTGGGCATCTTAAACTTGTGCGGCAAAGGTGTCACTTGGGCGGGATCCACGACTTTAAGACCACTAGAACCCACGGTTAATCTGTCAATCTGTTGTTGCATCTGTTTTTGAGCGGCTACTTCGGTGCCAAACTTGAAGTCTCGAGGAATTGCAGGAGCCACCGTTGGCGACGGTATTGGGAAATCAGAATTAGGTCCCACGGGCAAAGCGGTTGGTGGAAGACTAAAAGTACTAGGAATTCCAATATTGCTGTCCAACAAGCTAATCGAGCTCGGAATCTTGTTCCCATACATATCATAACCGTTGAATTGTCTACCGAGATTACGGGAGTTGTATTGCGCCGGCCCGACTTTTGTGCGATCAAAAGAAGATAATCTGAGGCGACACACGGAGGGCTGAGTAAGGGGTGGAACCATAAATATGCCGAGTAAGGGTGGAACATCTCTGTGGTTGAGAAAAAGCTGTCTTGAGTCTGCAGGCTAGCTGGTACCTTGAGACAACATCTGAACTATCGGATTTTACTGAGAGCAGTCTTGACCATTCTGCTGAACACCATGCTTGAACACCACGATAACCATCCAGGATACACTGTACTAAGGAAAAGCTGGTTGGCGAGGTCCATCTTTGGCTGTGGTCTTTGGAGCATTAGGAGTTGGAGAAGCGGTGAGATCAAAGAAATTTGTGGGCCGACCGTCACTTCTGGCGACACCTTGCTGGATAACACTGGCCATACCCTTGAGAAGGCGGGGAATGAGTCTTCCTTGATCACTTGCCACCATTCTGTAGAAGCTACTTGATCGGAATGCTTTGAACGTAATTCCTTTGGGGGAGGCATCGTATTGTAGCTAAGTGGTTTGGTGGCGGTGAAGCGGATCCGATTTCGTTGTGGCTATCTTCCGTAATCTCTTCGTAGGAACCATCCTCCCGGCGAAGTACCGCAATCCCTTTGGCTCTCATAGCTTCTACGAATCGGTTGTGAGCTTCTTCTTCACGAGACTTGGCATTTTGAACTAAGAGACAAGCCTCACGCTCCCGAGCTAGAGCGGCTTCCGGCATCACCTTCAATTCTTCCGTAGTCATCTCATTCAAACTTGTCGACCCACTGTCACCTTTGAGCCTCCCGGCGGGCCCGAGCGAAAAAACATCTCCATTGCCGGCCATTTCGATCCTAAACCAACCGACACTTTGCTTGTACACGAATTAAACGACCTCCCGAAACGGATGAGCGGACCCGACTCGCCGTAGGCTGCGGGTGTAGAGAGGGGTTTATAAGGTGCTTGAAAGGAAATTTTTTTTTTTTTTTTTTTTTTTTTACGGGAGAGGGAAAGAAACGGGACGAGACTCACGCAAACACAAATTTATTTATGTTCAAGTATAAATCAGTATTTTAAATCCTAAATACGGTTGGGAAAGGATAAGCCTTTATTCATGCTAACTATGCCTCGGGGAACCTAGTGACGCGACGTTCGAATTACATCAAATGTCTTGTTTTGAAACAGATAATAGGTAATGATACCTAACCAAACCCTAACATCTTTATGGAACGAAGAGGTTCGTCCAAATTTCTAAGGAAATTTGGGCGGCATAACGAGTCTTTTCGAAGAATTTCGAAGAAAAATCCGGCATGACCTCTCGTCGGTACATGTTGGCAATGCGGCATGACCTCTCGTTTAGAACACGCCACGAGAGTGACATGTTCCCCACGTGAAATAATGTTGCATTTGGCAACATGCCCACAAGAGTATGAGGTTTTGGGAGAAGGTATAAGAATCTATGATATTTTTCAAAAACAATTCATTTTGTTGTAATGAAAACATCGTATCAAAAGCCAACCGTAGGGAAGGTTTAGTGTGGTGCCACCTATAACGCACTAGGGGTTTAGGTTTGATTTCGGCGCTCAAGCGTGGCGAATTTCATGGCCGTCCGCGATGCCGTCAATCGCACCCGAGGTTTCTAAATCTAAGTGATGTAGTGTGCGGATGACTAATTCGTTTATTTGTAAAAAACAAGAATTTTTTTATTTTTATTTATTTTTATTTTTTATTTGTTTTTTTTTTTGAAAAGAACACACACACCCTCACACAAGGCAAACGGGAACAATAACCAAATGAGTCACGCTTTGGTCCAAGGATTGCCCTCGAAACCGGTCTTCGATGATGCATTCGGTGGCCGCCTCTTGTCGCGTGACACGGAACAACCGAGAGGCAAAGGTGTCGCACGACTCGGGTGGTCAGCGAACCGACAACTCCTCAAATCATCAAATCAGCCTGGCTTTACCATATCAAAGAGCAACACGGAGATACTAATGCACAACAAATGACCCACAAGCACAAAGGGCTCACAAGTTCCATAATCAACAAAATGTAGGTATCACAAATGATTATCGAATAATGTACACAACATGGATGCATTGGATGTTTTTTGACTAAGCGAAAGCTTGACCCACTTAACACTTGAAAAACGAGGTTTTCAAGTGAATATCCCAATGAGTCGCCACTGAATGTGCGCTCGCCCGAAAAGATTAGAAAATGAAAAGGAGTCGCCACGCCGTTTTAAGAGGAAACATTGAAAATCTTTGTTTTAGAGAGAAAACATGAGTTCGGGGGTCGGGTTACGTGTTGGGAAGAACCGAGTTCACCCGACACGCCTCGTCCATAGACGAGTCTTTCAATCAAACACACATCCAAGTAAATCCAAAGTGTGTGCAAATATCGATAATAAACGAAATGTGATAAAATGCATCTTATTAATTATGAAACGAGAAATTACATATTGTGAGCCCATTATTTAGGGAGGCCACATCCACGATACAAGCAGACTAAAGCAGATTACAAAGGAAAAGAGTCACTTTGCGGATGGGTCATGTGTGTCGCATGACACATCGTGCAGTGACCACATGTGTCGCGTGACACGGGATCACTTGAGGACGAAGGTGTCGCGTGACGCATATGAGCCTTCTGCGAGAAACCTTACAATATGAATTCGAAATTAACGAAGCTATACGGATCTAATTAACAATGAATTATGAACGAAAAACATAAACAACATCAAATCAACCCGGGGAGTGTGGATATGGATAGATCCACGCCCCCTTGAAACTCAAACACCAAATTCAGCCAAATCAATCAATATGAGCTCAATTACACAATATATGCAAGTTAAATAGAGAGATTGCGATTGGGATTCGATAATTCGAGATAGCTAGGATCGATTACGAATCCAAACAAAATAAATTATAAAATATGCAAGGAATTAAATGAGAGAGAGAGAGAGAGAGGGTTAGGGAATTGTTACCCTTGTTGATTCCACGAATTCTATATCTAGTCGGATATAGAATCCTTCAATTCTTCGTTGTAGATCTCACGGCTACGATCCAAGGGTTCCAATTGGTGTGGGTAGAGAATTGGGTTTGGATGAGAGAGATTAGGGGGTTGGAAAGGTAGGAGAGAGAGAGGTTTGGTGTTTGGGATGTTCGTCACAATGCTATTTTGGCGAGTAACGATGGGCTGGAATTGGGATCTATTTCAATGAGGGGAGGGTCTTATTTATAGGCTGCCAGGTTAGGCGCCTTAGTATGTCGCACGACCTTACGCGTCCACTTTCCATGCCTCGAGCGTCGCGTGACACAAGGTGGCTCAACCGCTTTTGGCGCAAACCGGTTTACGGAACATTCGGGAAAATACCCAAAAGGTCCAGCGGGTTTTATTCCCAAGGGTCCTTTGGCATGAATGATGTACCAAAAGGTACTTCCTTCGCGGAAAACTCATGGAACATTTCCGGAAGTCTCGGGATAGGCCGGGAATTTACAACGCCCCTTAATGCGGTTTTATTATGTTAAAATGCATCGAAAAGGTTGCGAATTGGATTGGCGTACTTACGTCATGGCGGTTTTCGAAAAGTGGTCGGTTATCACAAAAAAGGCGGCCCATTATATGTCATGTGACTCAAGAAATTTTAACACGTGTCAACAAGTTAGCTTCATGCTTGGATGATGGTGCGAGATCCATCTCGCACAAGTCACGTCATTGGCGAATTCAACCCCGGTTTGAGAAATGCGATTTCATGAAATAGCGAAATCAAGTTCACAACTTGACCATAAATAGTCTCAATTGTGAGCGAGGGGCTGCGATGTACACAAATAAAATGTAATTCAAGTGTCAAGCAAAGTACGAAGATCGTGGGTGACTTAGCGATAAAGTATGGGCATACGTGGAAAAGTCAATCTTGGTAGTCAAACCGGAATAATTGAGCATGGCGACTTGAAGGGACACGTGGACAAGCTGAAGTGAAAGATGAGCGAGATCACAGACTCTGGCGAGATGGTGATCTCGCTTATGGAAAAATATACAAAACAATTTTGATCAAAGATTAGAGGGAGAATAAGCTAGATCATTGAATATGTCGAGATGGAATCTCGCCCATCCTCCTAATAACCTATTATTGTGCAAGTAGAGTCCGGCGAAATGATCAATATAGGCGAGATGAGGATCCCGCCTAAAAGGTATTTGGAACCTCATTAATGTTGCTCAATAAAGGAGACACCATCTCTGACACAAAGGTTAGCATTAAATGAGACAAGAGACATATTCTACTGTTGGCGCCCCAAAATCCCAAAAAATGAGGAAAAGTCGGCTAAAGATAGTGGGAGCTAATCAGAAGGATCACATCAACGTAAACTACCATGATACGACCCTATCACCCTATGTCCTTATCATTTTAGTATGGGAAGAGGGTATAAATATAACTTTCAGCTTGCAGGTCAAGTAAGACATTTTTCCTACTCTCAAGCTCTCTTCATTTCAGTTTTGAGCATATTCCATAACAGATACTTACTCTTACACTGTAGGGTCTTTAGCCGGAGAAGCCCCCGTCTTAGCTTACGGTGTTCATCGAGCAGGCCTTACGTGGACGATCTTGCCAAATTTCCTTACAAGGAGACGACGTGGGGTGTAGTCATCAGAGCTCATTTTCTGGTAGCATCAGGAGGGATTACTATCATTTTAAGCAGGTGTCCGTGGCATCATCCCTGCCTTTTGGCTCAAGAGGTTCCAAATCCTTATTTGACATATAAGTTGATAGAATTCTGTATGTTAGTGCAATCCAGATTTATCAAATGTCAAAGGGAAAGTGACCATGAAAAATTTATTTCCACCATGTTTCAATTGCCTTTTACTTGAATCCAGACAACCAAAAGGAAAAAAAAAAGTTGTAGGAGATGAAATCCTCCATGGGTTTCAAGATTAGCACACAGCTTGTGATAAATAATAATGAATGGAACAAGAAAGAGCATACTACTGTCTTCGTCCCAAAAAGAAGTTCATATTTGATTTTCTTAGTCCATTGATTTTTGAGCTAAAACTTATGAATATTTAATTATCCTCATAAAGTGTAAACAATGGTTATGGATGCAACATTTAAAGGTGGAAGCAAGTAAAATTTACCATATAAAGTTGGGTTTCCTTCTTTTTTTTTTCTTTCTTTTTTATCAAATGAAACATTTTTTTTTTGGGACGGAGGGGTTACACATTAGTGGAGTTACCGCTCCCGACGCCCATTGACTTATGGCTAGGCGGGAGAGTCAGAATGATAATGATGAGTGAAATGTTTGGGGACATATACGGCCCATGCTACCACCAAATTACCCTTCTGGCATATGACATACACATAACATATAATAATATGCATAATAGATGTTAGAATAATCTTGCTAACACACAATATCATATGCATAGTGATGATTTTATAGTGGTGAGTGCTGTTCTGAAGTTTAAGTCTTGGTAGGCCAGACCACAGCACTACTAGTGTTAAGTCAACTGGCGGAGAAGCCGGAAAAAAGATGAGCATGAATGGTGGATGGATAACAGTATAAATAAGGGACAAATACACTTATAGCTATATCAAGAGTCACCAAGGAAATCAAATGGACTGACTTTTAGTTATGTAATATTTTTACTTTTGGATCATTTTATTTGCAGATCCTTTTACATATATGTAGAGGGAGACGAACGAAAAGAAAGGTAGAGTTGGAGAGAGAGGATGGTGGATGGTGAAGGCAAGCGAAAGAAAATGAAATTAGGAGAGTCCCAAGTTTCAGGGTTATGTGCAGTGAAGGAGAATTCTATTGATTGGCGAGGACGATCATGCAAAGCTAACAAGCATGGTGGAATGCCCGCTGCTCTTTATGTCCTTGGTCTCTCTCTCTCCCTCTCTCTCTCTCTAAGAAAAATAAGACGGTGCACATTCCACCAATGTTTCTTTAAAAAAACAAAACATATGCATTTTTGTGTATATATTTTTAAAAGATTACAGTAGGATCCGCAGCTTTACAACTGTTGGATTGAACAGACGCAAATCGTCTTGTTTTTTATAATATATAGTAGATAATATCAAGCAACGGAGTCAGCATACATTTTATAGACCAGAATCTTAGTTGGTAACATATATATTCATTGTTATGTTGTAATTAGTATGGGTTGTAGATTTGAAAAGAGATGATATTATGTTTATGGTTGATGTTATTATTCCTATAGGTTTAATAGATTGATATGGTGATGATTCAGGGCTTCTTGCATTCGAGATGATGGCTATTGCTGCTGTTGGGAACAATCTCATAACTTATGTGTTCAACGAGATGCATTATCCATTATCAAAGTCGGCAAACGTAGTAACGAACTTTGTAGGCACTGTGTTTCTCCTCTCTCTCCTCGGTGGCTTCCTCTCAGATTCTTACTTGGGTAGCTTTCGTACCATGGTTATCTTTGGCTTTGTGGAACTCTTTGTAAGTCTCTCTCTCTCTCTCTCTCTCTCTCTGACACGCACACACTAGTGAATTCAAACATACCACTCTTTCTTAGACAGGCACATACAAGTTTCAGTTATGCTAATTTGTTCGAAGCACCTACACTTATTGTTGATCACTATCGATGTAAAACACTTTTCATCAACATATACTCACTCCGATTAAATTCTGAATTTCACTTTTTTTGGTCGTCATTCTGAATCACAAACTTAAATGGAAAGGAATGCTTTCTTATTCTCATTCATCATTCTATACGTTATTTTAATCTCATGCAATTTATAATTATTTATTCCATAATATAATTGGCTTTTCGCCCAATTAAGTGTACAGTAAATTTCCCATTACTAATGGGACGGAGGGAGTATACTTTAATAAAGGGGCAGCTGATTGCAGTAAGTAGGATATGGTTCACAACCGTTGGATTGCACTTGGTCCGGTCCACTGGTCCTTTGAACTTGTCAGGTTCATGACTCATATAACTGCCCTTTGATTTTAGGGAACAATCTAACCTACGCAGTCTTATCTTTGCAAGAATGTCGAGAACCACATGACCCACATGTCTCTATATCCTTGCACCAAGGAGTCCCCCACAATTGCTGTGTTTCCATTATAAACTATCTTGAATCAAACAAGGAACCGATGCTCCCGGTCATCTGCTTCCCTGCTGCAGCATTTGGCCTGAATGTAGCCACATCCCCCTATTTTGAAATCAATGGTTGAGATTAAATAGGCTTCAAATGGGTCCCACGTGAGGTCTAATAAATCTCATCCATCTTGAATCTAAGGAATGATGAAAGCTAACTCCATTTTCCTTTGATTTTTGAAGGGTTTTATTTTACTATCTATCCAAGCTCATGTACCACATATGAGGCCACCTAAGTGCAACATGGTGATGAACAAATGCTTGGAAGCCAAGGGTTTTAAATCTTTGATATTCTTTGTGGCACTCTACTTGGTAGCTCTAGGAAGTGGTTGCTTAAAGCCCAACATAATCTCACTTGGAGCGGATCAATTCATTATTGACGATTCCAAGCAATCCAAAAAGCTCTCAACATATTTCAATTGTGCCTACTTTGCGTTCTGCATGGGCGAGCTTTTAGCCCTAACGATATTAGTTTGGGTGCAAACACACTCGGGTATGGATATTGGATTTGGTGTCTCTGCAGCTGCCATGGCAGTGGGATTGATCGGATTGCTTTCTGGAACGGTCGTTTATAGGAATAAGCCACCGAGAGGAAGTATCTTCACACCAATCGCACAAGTAAATGTTCTTACCTACCTTTTCAACTTTGCTATAGACTTTCCTTGTTTAAGGTTAGCAACATAACATTCCTAAACTTTTATGTCCAATTTATGGAATCTTTCTGATAAACAAACTAACAGAATCAACAACTCGCGGAACACCTGACTATTTTTTGACCAGTCGAGTTATTTGATTATGTAGTGATACTCTTGGTGTGAGGTCAGTAGGGTCCAATATTGACTCGAACCCATATATTATTATCATTGCTACATATATAATCACCTCTCGGGCATGAAATGAACAGGTGCATTTCTCAACAACAACAACAACAACACTGAAGTGGAAAGATTCATTTATTCAAGTACTGTTGACCTTTTGCATAATAAAATATAAATTAAAATAAAATGAATAGGCTGTCTTTTTACAAAAGGGGATTTTGTGTGTCAATATATCTACTATTTTTTTTTATTATTATCTTTTGTGAATAATTTTATAATTTTTATAGGTTTTTGTTGCTGCAATCAAAAACAGAAAGCAGATCTGTCCTTCTAATTTGGATATGCTTTATGGAAGCCAAGCTGATGTACCTCAACTAAATTCAACAAGGTCACCAGTCACTAGCAGTCTCATGCACACAGAAAAATTCAGGTGAGAGAATTCAAATTACATTAAGTACCCTTACTGTCCACTTATACATCTTTATAGTATTACAAGTACTCAATGAAACATGATACTTCCTCCGTCCCAAAATAAATGTCCATTTCAATTTTCAAGATATTTTTGTTACAAAAATATATTTTTGTAAAAAACCGTCCCTAAATGTTTTTTTTACCGATTTTGTTTTTCACTAATCTCTTTATACTCGCAAAATTATGTGGTTAGATGTGGATAACAAGATTATTTATACTCCCTCCGTCCCGGCCGACTTAGGATTTTTTGAAATGGCGGGGATTAAAGGAAAAGGTAAATGTTGTGAGTGTAATTTAAAAATAGGAGAGAGAATGAGTGGAGGAATAGTAAATTATAATGGTGTTGTGAGTATTAAAATAATGTAGGAGAGAGAATGAGTGGAGAGAATAGTGATTTAAGGTTTCCATTTTGGGCTGTCCTAAGTCGGGTGGGACGCCCAAAATGGCAAAAAGTCCTAAGTCGGCCGGGACGGAGGGAGTACATCTTTGCCATTTAGTCATCAAAAAAACTGAATATTTTGAGAATGTTCTTTAAATAAAATTTGGACGTTAAATTTATGGACGGATGTAATACTTGTTAAAGGTGAATTTAGTAACTGTTGTCGTGCAGGTTCCTTGACAAAGCCTGCATCAAACTTCACGATCAAACGAACGAGAGTCCATGGAGATTATGTACAGTCTCCCAAGTCGAGCAAGTCAAGATCCTAATATCCGTCATCCCCATTTTCGCATGCACAATAATCTTCAACACAATCTTAGCTCAACTCCAAACATTTTCAGTCCAACAAGGAAGTATCATGAACCCTTCCCTCACAACAAATTTCAAAATCCCATCTGCGTCCCTCCAATCCATACCATACATAATGCTCATATTCCTAGTCCCGCTCTACGAGACAACCTTCATCCCTATAGCAAGAAAAATCACCAAACAAGAATCCGGAATCTCTCCGCTCCAAAGGATAGGTATCGGTCTTTTTACCGCCACCTTCTCAATGGTCTCCGCCGCTGTAATAGAAAACAAAAGAAGAACTTCTGCAATAAACAACCAAAATGAACCCCTCTCGATCTTTTGGATTGCTCCTCAATTTCTCATTTTCGGGCTCTCGGAAATGTTCACTGCAGTGGGACTCATCGAGTTCTTTTACAAGCAATCTTTGGAGGGAATGCAATCTTTCTTGACTGCCATGACTTATTGCTCATACTCATTTGGATTCTATTTGAGTTCATTACTTGTGTCCATGGTGAACAAGATTACAAAAAACTCATCTGGTGGAGGATGGCTTAGTGACAATAATCTTAATAATGATAGGCTAGATCTTTTTTATTGGTTGCTAGCTGGTCTTAGTTTTATTAATTTCCTTAATTATCTGTTTTGGTCTAAATGGTACTGCTACAATCCATCTTTGTACCCTCCTATCTCTAAGGATATTGAAACTAATAATATACCTTGACCATATTATAATCTATAATATTGTTCCAACTAGCTTTTCTTCACCCTATTCACTTGAGTCGTGCTAAGGCTAAGCTGATAATATAACGAGTAATACTAAAGTTAAAAAAAAATCACAAGATTTTGTATACAGAATGATTTGACAGTGTTTGATTGGATATTGTGCTTGTAGTTGTAGCTATCAATACTCATTAATTTACTATCCAATCAAACACTGTCAGATTATTTCGTGTCCCAAGTTTTGTGAGTTTTTTTGTATCCCTAACATTTTTCCAAAATAAATAATAGCGAAACTACTTGGAAAACAAGGTTGTAATGGCGGACACAAGTGGCGGATCTATACCCCACTGGATTTTTCTTTTCAGGTATTGAATATACTAAATCTGAAAATTGTAAAGGGCCAATTTGTAAAAATTACAATATACTACTAAATCTGAAAATTGTAAAGGGCCAATTTGTAAAAATTACAAAAGTCAAGGGCTGAATAACTCTTTCTCAACATGCCTAGTTCCGCCCCCCGACGGATGGATACAGGTGTCGATCTAAGTGAACTCAATTAATGAAATAGTTTGTGTGATTTAGTGATAGATGTTGAAATTTTAACTTGTTGGTAATAGGTTTAAGTCTTATATCAACGTGTTATTTTTTATTTTATTTTTACATGGTGTATTTGTACACTCATCTACAAAATGCTATGAATCCACTGGACACTCTCCCTATACATGGGACATTGTGTTAGAGATATTATCCCACATTAGAAATTGACAAATCTTGCCTATGATATATAAAGATCCTAGGCCACTCTCCTTGACACCAATTGATTTTAAGGTGGAACATCAGACTTTAAGATGGTATCTAACCAGAAGATCTATTCTAAACAATAACCAAAAACAAATAAGCCGAAAAAAGGAAACAAATCACGCCAGATTTACGTCGCTGGGCGGTCGCCCACTAGACCTGGGCGGTCGCCCACTTGTACAGAGGTTTTGACGTATTTGAGATTTGAGGCTGGGCGGTCGCCCACTTGTACAGTTGATTCAGCGCCTTCGAGAGTTGAGGTTGGGCGGTCGCCCACTTACACGGTGCGTGAATATTGTCGAGATAGTTGAAAGCGAAATTAAATTGCCAGTGCTTAAGTTTGGAATAAAAGAACATGAGAGAGAGTAATGGTGTCCGTCAGACGAACAGATCCCTCTGTATGAGCCAAAACAGACGACCCATTAGGTAAACCGACAGGACAAGCCGATATAGTCCGAGAATTAAGAAGACACGAGGCGTTTCCGGTTACATGATTTGAAGCACCTGTATCAATTATCCATGATGTCGAATCAAACTTACCATGGAGACGATCATTTGAGATTTGAGAATTACAGATAAGGCTTGCCAAAGCCTGCCATTGCTCAGCTGTGAATGATGAAGAAGACACGACAGTGGGAGATCCTACAGCGGCTGCACCAACAGTAACAGGGCCACGATCCGGTGTTGTTGTAGTTGCGGTGCTGCTGCGAGAAGAACCCCTACCTCGCCCATTTTGCGAACGACCACCGCCGCGTTGTAAGTACCCAAATCTGGCTCATGCCTTCCGGTTAATTTTCCCGGCAATTTCGGTAATTTTTCCGGTAATTCCTCGGATTTTCCTAAAGTTC